>JAJONR010000311.1:0-44078 GCA_029582245.1 Solanum etuberosum
TCTGAGTTCGGATGAAGGAGTTATGTCTGTTTGAGTGCAGTCTCTCTAGTTAAGGAATTTCATCCATTTTAAGGAGGGGTATTTTGGTCTTTTCCCTACCCCACTAGGCCTACATGTTTTTTCACACAATTAGGGGTCTAAACTGATTGGGATCATTTTTTCATTCATTTTAAAACGTTTAAGAAAATTAGGGCAAAGTTCAACATGAGAAAATAGGAGGTTTCAAGAGTTCTTCAAGAATTTGGGGAAATCACCATGAACTTAGTTCTTTTGAGGTATGTAAGCTCTCATAGTGTTTTATTTGTTCACCCTCACGCCAATCATGAGTTTCCATTTATGAATTCTTCCATGAGATTGTGTATATTGAGATTATTGATGAAGTTCTTGAGGTTTTGTGTTTCATTCTTTAACAATGGAGTTTTGTTGAGTTCTTGAGGAGAGGGTCTTGCGAATGAGTGTTGTTCTTGAGGGATTTTGAGTGGATTTTTGATTATTTGTGTTGGGTTTATGAACCTAGGGGAGTTTGAAAGAAATCAATCGATTCTAGATGAGTTAGGACAAAAATTGAGAAGAAAAATTATTCAAAAAGTTTTGGGTTTGGGCTGGGGCGGCGCTCCCTCAGAGCGCCAGGGGGGCTGGCGCCCTACGCCTGCAGTGAGCCCCAAACCAGCCCCAGTTAATTGAGGGCTGGAGCGGCGCGCCACTGATGCGTTAGGGGCATCAGGCCCCTTTTGCCTCCATTCTTCGTCCCGTATACGTTCCTTTGAATCGTGTTTTCACTCTCTTCTTATTACCAACTATCTAAGGCTTCATTGATCATCGAGAGATCCTATATATCCTAATCATAACTCTTAAATCTTCATTTCAAATCAAAGTAAAGATTAAGAGTAAAGTTCGATAAACCTTTTTGAGTCATTTTGAGAAATCTTTTACAATCTTCTAAAACTTGTTTTAAGACATCAGTGAATGAGTAAGAGAATGAGGAGAGTTGAGTTTCATGTTTCAAAGTCAGTATAAGGGAACTAAGTATTCCCAAGTTTAAAACACTTTTACGTTTACAACGAGAGGAAACCTTGATTTCTAAATGAGTTCATGAGGAGTTTTTGAGCAATATCTCTTTTAAGTGAATCTTTTGAGTAATTATCTCAAGTTGAGGATGAGTTATGTTTTTATACATTTGAGCATGAGTTCTATATATTAATGGGAGTAGTATTGAGCACTGATCTGGGGATGAGTTCAGACAACTCAAAATCCTAATAAACCTTGTATGCCAACATAGGTAAAGGATCATACTTTTTAGATGATTCTATTGCTTTTAAGCATGGCTTAGTGGATCCAATTAGTTGAGGATATCCTATACTCCAGGCAAGGTATAGGAAAGTTCTGGCAGCGTGGGCGAGACGTTGTATCATCACGCAGCTCATAGTGATGGTTGTCGGTTAGAGAATCTCCCAAATAAGAGTAAAGAGTTTATTATTGTATTTTTATATACATTGAGTTATGATGTCTTGTGTTAAAAGCTTTATACACCTTGCATCTTTCATTGTTGCTTTCATGTTGAGTTGAGTTGAGTGCGTTGAGTTGAGGTGAGTATATTTTCCCTTTCTATCAGTTCAGCTATGTATCCCTATGTTCAGTTTTCCCCTTACATGCTCTTACATTCAATGTACTGACGACATTTGGCCTGCATCATTTCATGATGCAGATACATGTATTCATGATCATCAACTGGTGCTCTGTTGATCCCATCGCATTCCAGTTAGCTTTAGTGAACCTTCTTACTATCCAGAGGGCTTCACATTTTGGCTTTATTTTGTTAGGATGTCGTGGGTCTGGTCCCAACTTCCATCATAGTATTTAGAGGCTTCATAGACAGTAGTAGTTGAGGAGTCTTTTTCCATTTCCCTTGTGACGTTTTAAAGACTTTGAGTTGAACACTTATGTTCATTTGAGTATTTCAGATTAGCTTTGAATTAAACTATTTTCATTAATGATACTTTATGAGTTGAGTTTGCATTTGAGGTTCCCATTTTACTTGAGTAAGTCTTCCGCTGAGTAATGAGTCAGGCCAAGGGTTTTCTTGGGGACCAACAATGGTTCTCGAGTGCCGGCCACGTCCAGGGTGTAGACTCGAGGCGTGACAATTACTATTTTTCTGTATATATATATATATATACACACATTTTGATTTAAAAACATGGCGGAATACATGTATACAATATATCCGCACATATACAATATCTCATCCAAACTGAAACTTGCACAGATACAGTATTTGATTGTAACTGTATGTGTTTGGCCAATTGTATATGTATATATATGTGTTTTTGTCACGACTCAAATGCCAAGGTCATGATGGCGCACACCCGGAGAACCTAAAAAATTATGTGTAAGCCAAAAGAAACAACTTATACGAGACTTCCAAAGGGAAGTCAGGCCACAACTGATAAGAAAACAACAAAGAAGTTCCCAAAACCTAGTAGCATAAGTATAGAGAGCATCTAATACATTTTTAGATTCTAAAATACATCTCAAGTCTTCAAAAGGAAATTAAAGAATATAAATGATAGATGAAGACCAATGGTGATTCAAAAAATAGGATCTCACCACAACTCTGAATGAGAAGAAATTGCTAGATCCGATCAACTGCTATGAAGATCACCCTGACTAGGATCTGCAGAAAAAATATAATAGAAGTATGGGGTGAGTACAATTCACATGTACTTAGTAGGTTAGACCTACTGATTATAAGCAACTAATTATACTTAAGAAATAAACTATGAAATGTTTCCACCTGCATGCAGAAAAATCCCATTTCAATATCGGTGTCGCCAATTTATATAGTACGAAGCGAATAAGATAAACATATAAGGTTACGATTAATACTCATATCAACAGATAATCAAGTTACACAAAACAACATAGCTGGACAATGCAATGCAATGAGATGAAATGATGTGGTAGAACCAATTTCATCGCACAACCTGTCGTATACACCTTGCCGAAGTTTAGCTTCCAGATAAGGACCTTGGGGACTCACAATGAATATACCAATCTCAAAATCTCAATATCTCATCAACTTGCCGCCTAGCTCGTGGTCAAAGATAAAAGTAAGGTGTTTCATTTTCTTTCTCAAAAAATAGTATTTCTCCACTTTCTCATATTTTCATGAAAAATGATATGCTGAATGAGGATGAATACATAAAAACACATACAACACAAAGGCATTATCATTTCATCAAGGATTTTGAATAGCATAAAGTTCTCAAACTCAAAAAGTCATGAAACACGTCCTCAAATAATATGGATGGTGAAGGAATCCATTTGAAATCAATCTTTACCACTTAGAAAACATTTCTTTCATTTTATGATGTTCAAATATCAACTCAAGCCCCTAACTCAAGCATCTCAATGTCAAATATAAAGATAGACCAAACAACCCCTCGCTCGGGCAATTACTCAAATATCACAGGTTATCAGCAACACTTAAAAGTATTCACACGAGCCTCCACACAAGCTAAGCATCACCAACAGGCATCACACGGACTAAGCAAGAAGGTCAACACTTACCTACCTCTAAAACTCATACCAAAACTCATTTCACAGTTGACTTCCAAAGAAAGATTAATTACTCATCTCAGTCTAAATGAGGGATAGCCAAACCTACCTCGAAGGCTGAACTTCACTTGAACAACTCTATCAGAGAACTTCCTCAACCACACGATCACTTTCTTATTTGGGAGATTCACTAACCAACAACTATCACTATGAGCGACGTGATGATACAACATATCGCCACGCTGTCAGAACTGTCCTATACCTTTTCGGGGTATAGAACACCTCAACTAAGTGGATCCACTAAGCTATGCTTAAAAGAAATAAGGAGTCGTCTAAAAGTACGATCCTTTACCCATGTAGGCTACATGGTTTATGAGGAATGTGAGTTGTCTGAATTCATCCCAATATCGATGCTCAATACTACTCCCAATAATATATAACTCATGCTCAAATGTATAAAACATAAATCTTTCTCAATTTTGAGGTAATTACTCAAAAGATCCTCTTAAAAGAGGTAATACTCTGAAATATCTCTGAACTCATAAACTCATTTAATAAACAATATTTCTCTCTTTTTAAATGTAAAAATGTTACATTTGGGAATACTTAGCTCCCTTATACTCTTTTTCAATCATGAAAACAACTCTTCTCATTCTCATACCCTCTCAAGACTTAATTCAAAACCATTGTGATTAAAAACGAATCCTCAAAATGACTAAAAAAGACCTCTTGAACTTTCCTCTTAAACTTACTTTAGTTTGGAATGTAAATTAAGACATGTGATTAGGACATGTAGTATCTCTCAAGGATTAATAGAGACTTTAGGAATTAATATAAAAAGGTGAAACGTAGCCACAACTTAAAGGAACACATGCCAGACGAAACAAGGAAAAACTGGTCCAGCAAACTTCAGGCGTACTGCGGGCACAAGACACCAGACCCAAAGTACTGGGTTGGGTTCGGGTGCACTACTGGTGCGCAGCCCCAGGCCCCAAAGAACTGGGGCTGGTTTCAGGCGCACTGCTAGCACGGCTCCCCAGCCTCTCCCCAGCGAACCCGATGAATTTTTTTGTTAAAAATTAGGCTTCAAACTCAGTTAAAATTGGGTGATTTCTCCTAAATTCTTCTTGATTCTCAAACCCAACCCGAATACATGAAGAATTTCATACAATCCCTTTCAAGAATCACAACTCATACTCGAGATCCTCAACCCATGAAACTCAAAACCTTCATTGTTAAAGAATGAAACTAAAATCAAGAACTACTCAATAATCTCTTAATATAATGATTTCATGGAAGATTTCTTGGATAAATTAGATGTATGGAAAGAGGACGAACAAGTCCAACACTGTGAGAAGCCTTACATACCTGGAAAGAATGATGTTCTTGACGAAAACCACAAATCTTGAAGAACGCTTGAACTTAGCCCTTTTCTCCTCTTGAAACCTCGCTCTAAATCCCTAAGTGTTTAGGAACATGAAAAAAAAGTGGTCTAAATAAGATAAGACCCTTATTTGGGGAAAAAATATTTTAGGCCTAGTGGAAAAAGGAAAAGACCAAAATACCCTTTTCTAAAATGGATGAAATGCCTTAAATGGAGAGGCTTCACTCAAACAACAATAAATTTTTACTCGGAGCTCGAAATTTAGCAAACTTGGCAGTGTTGGAAAGAGGACTCAAAGACCTTCAATTTTATAGCACCACCTAACTCTTTATGTTCTAAAAGATATAGTCGATTGAAAATTACCCAAAACTAAAAATTGATAGGTTACTTGCACGAATTTCTCTTTAGTTCTTTTGAAGTCTGAGGTGTTACAATTTCCTATCAGTTGCTGAGGATTATGTTAGACTTTACATTCGAGATTTAGTAAAGTTTCATGGAGTTCCCTTATCCATCATCTCAGATAGGTGCACTCAGTTTACCTCACATTTTTGGAAGTCGTTACGAAGAGACCTTGGTACTCAAGTTAAGCTTAGCAGAGTTTTTCACATGTAGATGGATGGTAAGGCTGAACGAACTATTCAAACCTTGTAGGATATGCTGAGAGTTTGTGTGATTGACTTTCAGGTTAATTGGGATGATCACTAACCTCTTATTGAGATCTCTTAGTACAACAGTTATGATTCTAGTATTCATATGGCTCTTTTTGAACCTATTTATGGTAGGAGGTTTAGATATCTTATAGGGTGGTTTGAGATTGGTGAAATGACCTTGATAGGGCCTGAATTAGTTCATGAGGCTACAGAGAAAGTTCAACTTATTAGAGAAAGTTTGAAGCGATTCAGAGTAGATAAAAATTGTATGCAAATGTAAAGAAAAGAAAACTTGAGTTTGCTATTAATGATTGGGTATATCTGAAAATTTTGCCCATGAAAGGGGTAATGGGGTTTGATAAGAAAGGAAAGCTTAGTCTCCGTTATGTAGGTCCTTACCAAATTGTGAGGCTCTTTGGTAATGTGGCCTATGAGCTAGATTTACTTTCAGATTTAGCATCAATGCATCCAGTGTTTCATGTGTCCTTGTTAAAGAAGTACATTGGTGATCCTACTATAGTTGTGCCTTTAGAGAGTGTTGGTGTGAAAGATAGTCTCTCTTACGAAGAGGTCCTAGTTGAGATTCTTGATAGTCACGTTTGTAACTACTCATTTTATATTCATGTCTTTCAGTTATTCTCATGTCTTAGTAGTATGTTGTAACACCCCGGACTCGATAGAGGGAAGCCTACCAAATTTCAGCAGTACCAGGTGCCATCCACGGTGGCCAACCACGGCCCGTGGGCACGGACTGTAGGAGGGTCCATGGATTGGCCACCCAAAATTGTCCAGGCCATGGACCACGGCTAGACCTACGGACTGTAGGTGGGTCCACGCCCCGTGGTCTAAGAATCGTAGGTCAGGACAAAAGTCTCTGACCACCAACCACGGTCCACCAGGATGGGCCGTGGGTCAAACCACGGCCCATCGACTGGGTCCTTCAGTTGGTAGGTCAGTGACAGCTGACAGTTAATTCAGGGGTAGTTGGGTCTTTTCCTAATTAATTAGTTCCTATACTATGTAGTTTTTCCTATGTTTAAGACCCCTATATAAGTCTCTTAACCCCCAAATTCACCCCATTTAATTCATTCTTCCAAATTCACAAAAGAAAACCAAATTCCTCTCAAATATTCTCTCTCTAGAAACTTGAAGAAGAAGAAGAAGATTCAAGCTAAAGGTGTCAATTTCTCCATTGAAGGCTAGCATTTGGACTCAAGGTATGATAGTTTTCATCCATGGATTCCTTTCATCCATGGAGTTCCAAAATCTCTCTATTACAAAATGTAGAATTCCCCAATTGAGTTAGGGTTTTCTTCAATTATCACGGGTTCTTATCATTATTGATTTAATTGATTGAATTATGATCATCTAAGCATGAATTGATGAATTCCTATGGTTTTATGATGTTTTCCCCTATGAACCTATGTAATCCCCGTGTTTTCAAGTTATGAACTATATGTTGTGGGATTTTGATCTTCAAGGAAGAGTTTTATGAAATTGAGCATGTATTACTAGTTTTACATGAACTTATGATGAAATCCATATCTAACCCATATTTTCTAAGAGTTGATGATTGAAAGTGGGTTTTGACCTCAAGGAGGTAAATTATGGACTTATGCATTTTCTTATGAAATCTATGCAATTGTTTTAATGGTGCTTTGAGAGTAAAGTACCAATGATGATGTTGTGTTGTGAAAGGCTATTCTCATGAACACATACTAGCATGATGTGAAAGGTTTTCTCACATAGAAAGAATTCTTAGGTTGAAAGGTTTTCTTACCTAATTGAATCAAAGAGTAAGAGTTATCCTAATGAACTAGCTTGGTTTGGTTGTCTAAGGGCACCTTTCCATGGATAATGAAGTCAAGTAAGAAATGACTATTCTGTGGGAATTTATGCTTAACACCGAGTGGATATTAATAGTGAGATGGAAGCTCTACCGTAGTAGAGGCCGGGTTTCCAAAGAAATCTCATGTGATGGAAGCTCTCCCGTAGTAGAGGCCGAGTTTCTAGTAGCAATCTCCGTATCCCTTAACTATGTTCCCCCATAGGTTGATTAGCTAGTGGATCCACTTAAGCTAGAAGTTCAAGGTTCTACCTTAGGCAAGTAGAACACCCATTTTCGGTGTGGGGTAGACACCGGATTCCATGTTATAGCTCACGTGGTCTCAATGTCGGTTAACGCTAATTCCTCACAAGTAATAATGAACTAAGGTTACTCAAGGAGTATCTCACATGTGTTCAAAGGTTTTAAAGAAGAAGTTAGCTTGCATTGACCATGATTCATGACTTATGTTTTATAACTCTTTCATATTATGTTTTAGCTTGGTCAATTGCATGTCATGAAATGAAATGTACCTTTTAGCATGTTTAAATGTTTTATGCATGGCTATCATACTTGGTACATTGTTTTGTACTAACGCATACTCTTGCCTATATTTTTTTCAAATGTAGGGTCCGACAGACAGGTTTCCGAGTCTCGTGGCTAGTATTTGAGTTCGTGATTTCCGCGCTTTGGTGAGTCCTCATGTTTTAGTTTCTTTCTTATATTTTCTCTTTTGAGCATGATGTATGGGCTAGGCCTAATTTTATTCTATTGTATTAGATGGCTATGATGAGACATGAGTTTAGACTTCCGCTTTCTTTTATAAAATATTTTGGACTTGGACTATTGTTTTACTCTTATTGTTCTATTTCATATGTTATGAGAGCTAAGTGGCTTGTATGGAGTCCTTCGGGGTTCTATACGCCATGTTACATCTAAGGGGTACCCTTGGGTCGTGACATATGCATACATATTCTTGAAATCAGATCAGTCTTCATGTTTCAGTCCGAAGTCAGTCACTCCATGAATTTTCAGTATTTAGTTTCCACTCTTACGATTACAGATATTTTCCTACTTTTTTCAGCTTATTTAAACTCCATTCGAAAATGAATGTTCCTAAGGGGGAGATTTTGTAACACCCCAGATGCTTCAAGTTCAGATCAGCTCATGAAAAATTTAGAAATCCAAGTTTGCAGACAAAGTTGGGTTTTTATGAACACCATCTACAAGGTGTAGAAGGAACCACAGACCATAGATGGGATCCGTAGATTAACTTCATAAACCAATAATTTGAGCCTGATTTTTATGAGTTTGTCTACAGTTTGTAAATCCTTTTATGGACCGTAGATTGAGCTCGTGAACCAAGTCCTAAAACATAGAATTTCTTGAGTTTTACGAACCAGTTTACAACAACTACGGACCATATATAGAGTCGTAAATGAAAGTTCAGAAGCTCTAAACTTAGGTCTGATTTCCACTAGAGATATCTACGACCCGTTGAACAATCCACAGAACATAGATGGTCTCGTAGAACCTGTCGATTTCATATTTCTTTCTGGGTTCCTTTGGTCTTTTCTCACTCTTCTAATCCCTATATTCTGTCATTTTAGTGTATCCTAAGTTTATTTAATAGGAATTTAGTTTACTAAAACCTCATCATTCATCACTAACACTCAAAAGTCAAAATCGATAAGCTCAAGTTTCTCTCAAACAAGAATTATTGTTCTTCATCTTCAAGCTCTAGCTCGAGATTCAAGCTAGCGTTTTCTTTTCAGGTATGTGGGATTTCATCAATGGACATTCTTTCACCCACTGAGTCCCAAACAAAACCTATCTTTACAGTCCATGATTTTATAGTAGCTAGGGTTTTACGAAAAGCTTGATTCTTTATTATTCTCTCTATCTTTCTCGCGAATAGTTTAAATTATGTGTTTCCATCTAATTAAATCAGTATTGTTTATAGTAATTTCAAGAACAGGATATCTTAGATTATTAGTTTTCAAAATTTAAGATACTTTTAGATAAAGTGTGTCTCAGATATTATCAGTTTTTATTAGAATTCATTAGCTACTCAGTTGTTATCAGTTTATCAGTTTAATGTAGTATATTGTAGTCAAATTTCTTCATCAATTAATCAGCATATTTCTGTTGGGATTTTTACTTAGCAGCAAACGAACCTAGGGATAAAGGTGCATCCGTCAATTGAGCACGGAGACCTTTAGTAGTAATTCCTAAGTTCTAGATATACATGCCACCGTAGGATTTTAAGGGACACCTGTCAAACCAGACTCCTTAGTCTTTTATAGACATTAGCTTAGTGGTACAACATTAGCTCAGATCGGCTTCTATTAATTATTTCAGTTCAGTACTTTTCAGTTCCATGTTATTCTTACTTGGTCATTGCATCAGTTCATGTTATTCAGTATAGCATTTCAGGTTCAGCATATCTAGTTATTGTGTTCATCATTCATATCCTTCTAAGGAAGGAACAAATACATGATCAAGCCTCGGTCTAAGAGAACCTATGTCAGATTTGAATTTACCTTATACATTCTATTTAATATAGATTGTTTACAATAATTATCAACAATATTGTGAGGGGTTCATTTAGAGTCAGTTGATGTACGTTCATGGTAGGCCTATCCAACCATCTCAGGAGGAGAGAACAGAAAGGCTTAAGGCAGCTGGTGGTGTGCATAATGGGAGAGTCTTAACACATAAATTGGATTGTTTTAAACTCTATTTTATTTTGTAAGCATTTGTTTTACTAAAGTTTGAGGCTTTAACATCACAAGTGGCACGTTTAAACTCATAGTCCTTTTGCCTCCCCTCTTCCTTCCTTTAAATCTCCTATTCCTCCCTCCGCTTCTTTTCTTCCTTTCTACACTTAACCTCTTCCTCCCTTGAATCATTTTCATTCAAATACAACTCATTGATCTCTGCTAACTTCTTATGCAATAACGCAAACTCATCATTATTAACCGAAGATGAAGAAGAGGCACCCCAGAATCTAAAAGTTCGATGACCGACACTACACTCCAATCCAAGGTCGTAGACTCTCCCTTTATGCACATGCCTTTCCATGCTCTCAACCTAAGATGGTTGGATATGCCTATCATGATTTTACATCAAAAAATTCTAAATGAACCCCTCACGATATTGTTGATAATTATTCTAAACAACCTTTATTAAATAGAATTAATAAGGTAACTTTAAATCCTACGTAGGTTCTCTCAACCTGCTACTTGATCCAAGTCCTTGTTCCATCAGCATCTTCATGTGGGATTCCTTGAATACCTTCTATTAAGAAACTGGTCTTTTCATGCAAATTAAAAAAATAGTCCCTCTATTATAAAATTGTTTCATGATAGATAAATAGTTAAAATTTTAAAAAATATTTATACTAAACATATTACCAATATTCTTCGATGAAATCCCATACTGATTGAACCCTATGTGTGCATGAACTCATCCATTTTAGATGCTCGGGCTTCCTTTTCCAGTATGCACTTTCTGCAACTCCGGAGAGGCACAATACTCATTTAGTTTAGGCCATATATCCTCACTAATCCAAGATGGATTACTACCATGTTCTCGAGCACACCAGAGAAAATCACTCAACCATTTACCACATTTTCCAAACAAATATTCTCAATCCTTTGCCTCATGCTCGACTGACCATGTACACTTCATCTACATATAATTAATTTATTCAATTTAACAAATTAATTACATGCATATGAAGTGTACATGGTTTGTCGAGCATGAGGAAAACGGATAAGATTTTTTTTTAGAAATGTGCTAAAAGGTTGATTGATTTGCTTATGTATGCTTGAGAACATGGTAATAGGCCATCTTGGATTAGTGAGGATATATGGCCTAAACTAAATGAGTATTGTGCCTATCTAGAGTTGCAGAAAAAGTGCATACTGGAAAAGGAAGTCCGAGCATCAAAAATGGATGAGTTCATGCACACACAGGGTTCAATCAGTATGGGAACTCATCGAAAAAGATTTGTAACATGTTTGGTATATATTTTAAAATTTATATTATAGATCTATCATGCAGCAATTATCTAATAGAGAGACTATTATTTAATTTGCAGGAAAAGATTATTTTCTCAAGATGAGGTATTCAAGGAATCCCACATGAAGATGCTGAAGGATGGAATGAAGACATGGATCAAGCCGCGGGCTGAGAGAACCTATGTAAGATTTAAAGTTACCTTCTTTATTCTATTTAATATAAATTGTGTAGAATAATTACCAACAATATTGTGCAGTGTTCATTTAGAGACGTTGATGTACGATCATGGTAGGCCTATCCAACCATCTTAGTACGAGAGCATGGAAATGCTTAAGGCTGTTGGTGGTGTGAATAAGGGGAGAGTTTGCGGCCTTGGATTAGAGTGTAGCGTCAATCTTCAAACTTCTGGATATGTGCCTCTTCTTCATTTTCGGTTAATCATGATGAGTTCGCATCATTACATAAGAAGCTGGCAGAGATTAATGAGATGTATTTGATAGAAAAGGATGCAAGGGAGGAAGAAGTTAAGCATAGAGAGAAAGAGGTGAAGTGGAGAGAGGAATAGGAGACACAGAGGAAGGAAGAGGAGAGGCAAAAGGAAGATGATTTTAAACGCTCCACTGGTGATGTTGAAAGCGTCAAACCTCAGCAAAATAAAGTCCAAATTCTTATAAAATAAACTAGATTCGAAAACTATGCAATTCATGTGTTAAGATTTTGTCCTTTCTTAAGAGAGTTTTTTTAGTTTGGTTAAAATTTTGTATGTTTATGTGGGATAAGTATAAGATCTAAAGTAACATGTGGTTTTAGACAAACAAATTACTTACTATTAATAAAATAGAACCTGCAAAGAGTGAAGTAGATACATAATATTCATAAGCTTTTTGCTAGATTCCTATGGATCAATAGTGATGAAGGTATAGGTTTCATGGTCCAAAATTTGTTTGCCCAAGGATGAGGGAGGTTTATGTATAGATCCTGTTTGATATTTCAAAAACTTTGTTTTCTAAGTTATGGTGAATTTTAAGAACTAAGAAGTCCCTCTGAACTAACTTCATATGGAATAAATATTGTAAACAAAAAGTTATCCCTCAGGAGGTGCAGTGGAAAGAGGGTTCACAATTATGGAAACAAATGTTGGAAGCTAAGGATTCTATTGATCAAGAAATTTGGTGGTAAATAAGATATGGTCATTCCAATGCTTGGTGTGATAATTGCACAAGGTTAGGGGCAATATTGTGATTCCTCCAAATTTCCAGATAAACAGGTTCATAGATGAAGTTAACATCTTAAAGAATTAAGGTGGATGGGATATTGAGAAGATGCGGAAATTTCTACCACAAAGTATTAGTACTCATATTCATAATGAAATACGATTTCTAGACCTGACTAATACTTGGGATAAGCCTTAGTGGATGCTCAATGGGTCTGGTAAGTTTTTCTGTAAAGAGTGCTTGGGAGATTTTGAGAAGAACAAAGGTGAAGAAGGAAATATTTAATAAAACTTGGGTCAAAGGGTTCCATTTAAGGACTTTTTTTCATTATGGAGATGGTTAAAAAAGAGACTACCTATTGGAGAAGAGTTGATCAAAATGGGAGTAATAGATGATGTGAGGTGTTGTTGTTGCAATGAAAATGCACATGAAACATTCCAACACTTGTTTTTAAGTTTTCCTACCACTATGAGGGTGTGTAAAACATTTATTGCTGCTATTGGGAATTAGTTCCATTGCTACAACTTCAAGTGACAATTAAAAATAGTGGGGAAGTGGATTGCCCAACTAAGCTAAAACCACTGCACAATGCTATTCTTGCTTTCATTTTGTGGCATGTTTGGAGAAGAAGAAATGTTATAAGTCACGGAGAGAGTAGGACTATTACCAATCTGATTTTTGAAATAAACAGGAGTGTGTATTTATTAGCTAGAACAAGGTATCCATGGTTGAAGTATCAAACTAAGCAATGGCCCCTGATAGTGCAATTTGTAGAAGAGTATATACCTCTTATCATCCACAAGATGGTGATTTGGTGAAAAATAAAGAGACACCTTCAAATGCAATTGTGATGGATTATCAAAAGGGAACTATCACAACCCAACCACTAGGACGCTATCGCGGAAGGCTGCAGACAATATCCTCCATACCAAGGGGTGTATTTTTCTCTAAATAGATCTTTCAATGCACTTTTATAAGTTCTAATCCACCAATTCACGTAATTTGCAGGTTCAACAATCTAATGGTTGTGAATCAGGGATAAAACTACCTTACGAAAGATTTCTATGATGCTAGTTGGAAGAGGTTCCACGACATTCAGAGGACAAACTTTTGTCTTGATCGGGCTTTCAACATGAGGGGAGTAGCAGAGAAAGATAGTACTGTCCACAATTGGCTACAGGAGTTTAACTAGGGCCCATTAGTAGATCCCCCCCCCCCTTCTCGTTCTGGCTGGGTACATGAGTTTGATGTCATAATCTCGACTGTTCCTTAAGATTCCCCAACTCACCAACCGTATCCAAGGGGTGGAGATCTCCTTCGATGCCCGACTGTTAATGTGGTAATGAGAGTGTTGGAGGTTACGAACGATGCTTATGAGGCCAGGATGAAGGGTATGGATATGAGGTGGCTTCAGGACTCATTAGTTGTTGAGGAGTTTAGGGGTGAGGTCTATTTTCTACCACAGAGGGCATCACCGGCCAGTATTTCTTGCCTTATGCCCAGAGGTGGCTATGTTAGGCGAGAGGATTCATCTATCAGGCAATCTTAATTATATCACTTATTCATGGGTTCTGTTGGTGGTCTATTCTATTCAGGGGATACAACTCAATATGGGGTAGTGGTTGAATGGAAGGATTTTTACAGAGGTAACAAAAAAGCCATATTCCTTTCTGGTCTAGCTTTTTCCCTTTGCGTTCGGGAGGAAGTACTTGAGAATAACATATATTTGGAGGTGGATAATTATGACCTGCTCAACCCCATACTGGTGAGGAAACGGTCCTCCAGAGACGGGAAGAAAAGGAAGATAGGCGAGGCGTAGAGCAACCAGACCTCTGCAGGTTTAGGCAAAGTGGATGATAGTGATGCTGAGAATGATGCCCCTCCTTCCCAAACCCATCACCCACTCTCCAGTAATTGCTTGAAGGATGATTTTTCCGCCATCCAAAGTTCCATGGGAGCCTCTACTGCCGAAGCTACAACCCAACCTCCCTTTACCCAGGATTTTGCAGTGCTCCACAATGAGCTAGATGCGGAGATGAAGAACCACACCCGGGACCGGTTACTTGCTAGGATGTGGAAGACCATTAAGGTCATGTTTTGTTGTGTCGCCCCTGAGTAGGAGCTCCCCCAGCTTGCACAAAAGGACTTTCACGAGAACCCCTTCCTGTGCGATGTATGGGCAGAGGATCCCAGCCCAGATGGTGTCGAGACATCCAGCTAGGAGCCCCCGCCCTACTTGATATATTTAGACTTGTTTTGGGTTGTTGCCCCCTTTTGGGCATGTACTGGACATCTTTCCTTTCTTGTTTTTTATAGCACATGGATGCTTGGTTCTAATTTTAATCACCATATATAAATGCTATGGTTGTTTTAATCTATTTCTAATATTTTTGTATTGATTTACACATACTTTAGCGATTTTAAATATCCTAGGAATGAAAGGAATAAAAGGGGTAAAAAGGTGACTTTCTATACCGCCCTCCCAGCTATTGTGACTGCTGCTATAACTGGAATATTCCCGCCATAACGAGAGAAATGTAACGGGTCAATCCATCTAAGGTGGCCCAGATGAGGTCACCCCAGAAATTTGTTGCAAGGTTCCCTCATTGCCAATACCCATTATCAATACTAGTCCTGGAATTGTAACACGGTCTCAAAATAACCCCAATACGTTCCCAGCCATATACAATACGAACTTTGCATCATATAAACATCAGCCACATAAGTAATTCATTAGAAACTTGTTCAAAGAATCACAACTCAACTTAATTATTGAGCAAATTATTTTTAAGTTAATATCATATCCTCAATATGGTCTGGACTACAATTTCATGGTCATACAAGAAAGTATACTTCACACATTTGCATTTGTTCAGGCAATACCAGACACATATAATAACAATTATCAAACTGTATCACTAAATCAAATCAGGTCCATTACATTTTACTCATATCATGAATGACCACTAACTGACCATTCACACTTATATGACCCTTAAAGAAAAATACCAATTGGAACCTTCCCGGTTCCAATCTTTCTTTTCTTGTTTCCCTTCAACCATGATAAAGGCATCTAGTTTACTTTGTTGAGATGTCAATTGGGATTCAGAGATATCAATCGGACTCAACCCATACAACAAGCTACAGATCACACGAAAGGAGTGAAGAAGTGAGACGACTTCCTAGAATGCTTTATTGCCCCCCTGAACATTTAATGTGGACGTCAACACACCAATCCTCAGTACTTTATTCTACATTTGCTCTTGTACAGGAAGACCGGTAACCTGGGCTCAAATACCAAATTGTCATGATCCAAACCATCGAGTTGTGAAACCACCTACTCTAACACCTAGAGAGGAGAACGCTTACCCCCAAATTGGAACATGAAATGCGGGATTGAACAAAATATAAGCTAAACACCCTATTAAATACATAAATACTCCCAAATATTTTAAAACAAGTACTTTTGAGAAACATATTAATCCCTCTCAAGGAACAAGTATAAACATGTACAAGAGTTTTTAAGAGAATACATGGTTTAAAATTAGATAGACATAGCTCCCACCATGAAGAAAGAGGGGTAGAAGCTACCGGAGATCATCTTTGTCTTCACCTAAGAAACATCACTGATCATGCAACCACACTATGCCAAATGACATAGCAAGAGTATTATCACTACAGCAACACATGCTGGTAGGCATCATCGATCGACTCAAATCCATCACATAATATCATGTAAACAATCAAAGAAAATGAAAGTTAGAGAGATAATTAACACCCCTATCCTTCAATAACCACCACTTCTACCATGTAATACAACCCATGGACTCATACGCTCTATCTCAAGTCACCTCACCTCTTTCCGCTTCCAGCTCCACAATTTAGACCATTCCCCATCCATATCATAACATATCCTAACCCTTCTATAACATAGAGACTTTCCAAACCAGTCATTCTACCAACACCATAATTGTTTTGATGTTTCCATTCCTGAATCCAAGTCCACTATTAACTCTGTTAACCGGCTTACTACTCTCCCTCAAGCTCTCAAACCAACACCCTGGCCCTGATCTAATTTAGTAAACCACCTGCAACACTCTTACTAAACCTACTTGACATAAATACTCATTTATCACCACCTAGACCGACAAAATAGTGCAATCTAGTGCATAAGCAAAACTTTCGGTCAACATCCGAACTTAATAACCACCCGATACATGTCCAAGAACATAGCAATCACCCGTGCCTAATTTATCACACCTTTCAAGTAACCCAGACCACCAAATATCCCTAAGACATCATGTACATTATTTAACATGTAGTGTCGATCTACACGAGAACTATCCCAGCATCTAAAAACAAATCCCGACCACTGATGGACCAACATGTAACAATAGAGTCACAAAGAATTAAACTCGGTTCTCTCATGGAACCCACAAACAAACAGTCAATGTAACAAGCGTGGTACCCGAGCCAACCATTGGTAATTTGTACCGACATGGTACCTGAGTCAAACATATATATATCCCGTACCAGGCGTAGTACCTGAGCCAACCATTAGTATGTACCAGACGTGGTACCCGAGCCAACTATAGGAATATCATGTACTAGGTGTGGTACCGAGCCAACCAGCGATCACACATCATAATCACATTCACAATGAATAGCAATACGCAATGCATGAAATCCTAATAGTAGTTATCAATCACATATAACATAAATAGGAAGCAAACAACCATCACGTACTCTAAATTGGTTCTTTCTTGAATGTTTTTTGCTCATAATCTGATTACCTACAATCACCTTTTCCAGGATAACACCTAGCAATCATAATAAGATCAGTATTAACTAATCAAGCCCATTATCACCCTAAATAACAACTACCTACATATCCAACCATTCAGACTCCGTGTATGAAGGCCTATACGTGTAATTTCCCAACAATTTACAAGGTATTATGCAAATAATATAGGTCTATCTACTCAATTGAAAACCTAGCCTACTTGGACGCCTAGCAACTATTGAAGAACTCTGAACATGAACTTTTTGCACCATGGGGGTGAATTCTAACTAACGTAAGCCAGAATTTCATGAGTTTTGACCCTTATTATGTTGCAATCTGTCCCCTCCATTGTTCCCAAGCTTAGAGTGTCTTAGGAGAGTTTTTGGAGTAACCTTCATCTAGTTTACCGATAAAAAGTGGGAGGAAGATAAAATAAATCATGTTTTCTAGGGTCCGATTCTGTCAGCCCCGATATAGAATCCATGTTGGTGCTATAGCAGTGGTGTCATAGCGTGAGTCTTCCTGCTAGGGCGAGCTGACGTTAGCCCAGATCAAATTCAAATTCTAAAAATTGTCATCATGTTACCTCAATTTTAAATTGGCAATGTATTTCACAAAAAAATTGAGATCCCACACGAGTTGACTTTTGAATAACGGTGGGATAGGTCATTACAAGAACTCAGGGCTTAGTGCAATTGGTTTTTGTATAAGAAATTGGGAAGGCAATTTGTGGTATGTTGAAGCTACGAAATTTACTGAAGACACAAGTTTAATAGCTTAAGCATGAGTAATTGAAGCAGGTACGGAGTATTGCTTCAATAATGGGAAGACTCAAGTGGTGGTAGAAATTGATTCATTAATTATGAAGAAGGTACTGCATGGAGTTTAGGAGTTACTTGGAATATTTCCTTGGAGATCTAGTACATAAAAAGTTTAATGGGGAAGGGATGTATCTATGTGGAGCATGGTTATAGAAAGGGCAATATGTGAGCATACTATTTAACTAACTTAGTTGTATATTTTGTTGGTACATTAATATTTCATAATCTATAAGAGTTGCCAGTAAAAGGAAAGAATACTCTTTGATAAAAGCCAGATTTCAAACATCAGGATACAAAAATGTCAAAATGGCATTAAAGATACTACAACAACTAGCTAAATTAACAACATTAATACAATCTAATCATAGATATCAATGAACAACTGTCTTATGTTTCAGGTTTGGATTCAACATTTAAATCTACCGAGAGGAAAATTTGATGGTTTGTACCTGGAATGTCTTGATGATTAATCCGATATGAATCTCCTTTCTAACAGTGGTATTAACTTTTTTGGCTCAATCTATTGAATAGAGAAAATAGTGAATTGGTCATCAACATTCTTTATAGCTGGCATCCTATTTGTTACTAAGGTTATATCTATGGAAGATTGAGAGATAATTTATTACCAGTATCATGTCGAAGAAGTCTTTGATGGAAGCGATTACACAACACCAGCGAGAGCTTTTGATGTATAAAGTGAAACCGTCCCAACACATGAGGGATCTTGTTCATTGAACAATCATTTCATGGTAGAAACTCCCATTTTGCGCAGAGATTGGCTTGCTCATGAAGATCTAATGGAGCCGACGGATGGTTCAACATTTGGGCGCAACTTTTCCCTTTGGTGTTCTTTATCATTTTATTTTCTTTTTATTTTTTTTCGTTTGCTAATCCGGGTAGATATGGGATTATTCGGATTGGGCTTTGTGGACTATTTTTGTTCATTTGGAATAAAAGGATGCCTTTGAAAAAAAAGAATAAATCAGAAGAAAAAAAAGTAAAACGAAAATTATACTTTTGGCATAAGAGACAAATAAAAAAAATTGTATAACATTTATTTAATTAATATAAATTAAGATTTATTAAAATTACTTAATTATATTAATCTAAATAATTTTAAAAAACTCAAATTGTAAAATGGAAAATATCGTGAGAAATTATATGGAAGAAATTAGAGTAAACATCATCATTAGACTAAAGGAGGGGGGAGATTTGAGCTTAGGTTTTATGTACTTATCAATTTAAAAAAATCAATGTGCCCCACCAATTCAATGACATTTTTTTAATATAGGGAAGGATATGATCTGTAATTTAGTGGGAAAGGGTGGACTTGTTTTGAAATTGTTTATAAAGTCTAAATAATAAAGTAGAAAAGATAATATTACATAGCAACCTGAACTTGTAAAATGTTTCAAAGACTATAATATCGTTAAAAAATTTATTCCAAAAATCAACATGTTTAAATCATATAATATACAAAAAAAAAAAGTGTCGATTAATTCTCCAAGTTTTATCATTTAAACATGAATTTATATGTTATTTGATATCAAAGGAGCTTGAATATGTATGTCACTTAAAGAAAATATATTTTATTCCTTTTTTATTTGATGTCAGTATTCACATTGGGGGTTGGGACTGAGGGAAAAGTGTGACAATTTGAATTCATATTGTGTATGACCAGTTAAATAAGAATGAATTTTCTATTTAAAAATAATAGAGATAATAAATTGTTATAACAAATGGGATATATATATGAGAAAATGGGGCAAGTATGCAAATGACCTCTAGACCAAAACATATGCTTTTTAATTATTATTTTTTTATATGAAATGTATCAACCAAGAATGTATATTACACACAATATACACATTTATCATATTTGAATTTTGCCAACAAATTTAGTATTTCCTTAAATTTAGTATTTATTTAGTATTTATTACATCATTCTATCTTTTTCTTAATTTAATCTTTTTTTCCATTATTTCATTATTTAATTTCCTTGATTACATTTTAAAAAATCATTTTATTCAAATTAATCAGGTTGTTTTTTATTGTTTTCTTTCCTTATTTCATTCTCTCTTTTCCTTAATTAGTCGCTTCTCTGTCACGTCCCAAACTCAATGGGCGCAGCTGACACCTAATGCCAAAACTTGGGTCTGAGCCGACCCTACTTAGCCATTTTGTAATGGCACGGAGAAGCCACACATAGTTTAGAACACAAACATGTATATCTCGGCTTTAAAATATGTTCTTGGCAGGCAAGGCCCCTGTCAACAACCCTATAAAGAATATAACTACTCCCACGATTCATATAAAAAAAAACAACTACCACATAAATCCTGATTGGGCCGTCAAGGCCACTATGAAATCTAGGAAAATGTAAACACTATATGGGCTGCCAAAGCCGCCATTATCTCTATACAGAAACGAAGAAATACTATGTGTCAAGACAATAAAACAAACCATTGCCAAACTTCGGCCAACCAACAAACAAAGCCAACATGGATAATAACGTGGCTATACAACTCGACACACTAGTCTGCAAGCCTCTAAGAGTAGTAAAGCTTGGTCGGGACAGGGCCCCGACATACCCAAAAACTATATGCAATAAAATCCAACAAACCTTTAAACTCTGGCAGCTTCGGAGGAAAGGGCTAGCCAACCTACTCGAACTCAAATGTGTTGCTGGGGAGGTCTATTGAGACGTCTATCGGGACCTGCATGCATAAATGCAGCGCCCCCCAGGCAATGGGGCGTCAGTATGAAATAATGTACAGAGTATGAAAGGCGATAGACTAAATGAGCAAGTATCATAATATGTCAAAAGCAATCAGGTAGGGAAATCAAAATTAAGAAATGCATGCTAACCCACTACTGAATCTAAACATACAAAAATGATCAAACAACAACCTAACCAAGCCCCCAAAAGCTCGGCAAGTACAAACAACATACCACCTACCTAGGCCCCCATAAGCCCAAAAGGTGCCAAATCAATCTACATACCCCTATCGGTAGCTCCTTGTCTTTGTAAGAAGCCACATAGCCCTTTTAGGCAACGATATAGCCCTGTAGAAAGCGCATAGCCCTCCTAGGAAACAACATAGCTTGTAAGCTGGACATAGCCCTCTTTTGCATCAACATAGCCCCATAGGCAACACATAACACTCTTTGGCATAAATATTGCCCCGTGGGAAACATATAGCCATCTTAGAAAATAACATAGTCTTCTTAGCCAACATCATAGCCCCCATAGGCAGTTCATAGTACAACAGCTAACCACAACAGCCCAAGGGTGATAACAAACAATTCAATAGGCTAAAGGCGAGCAATTTAGCTAGAAACAAGATATATGGATAGTCTCGAAGTCGTTCCTAACTTAGGGTCGTTCTTAACAGATTATGAGTTCCTAAAATGAGGGTTTATAGCCACTCAATCAGCAAACCACTCACAATTATATCTACAAGATCACCAACATCGACTACCTTATTATATCACTCCCAAGTTTTAAGGAAACATGTTGAACGAAGGGAATAGCCTTAACATACCTTTTTCTTTATAGTTAATGTTGAATAATACCTTTGTCCTCACCACTACAAAACTAAAAAAAAGTAAACTCAATCAATAATTAAGGACAAGAATTACTATGACAATTCGATAATCAATACGGAATCCTATCGTAAATTACTATCCGAGACCTAAGGTATCCATAAACTGATAAAAGATGGTTTCTAACATTCTTTACACGCCTAGTACACCTGAATAAAATCAACCACTAAAAAACCCCTGCTGCCACAACCTCTACGGAGCTACACCGCATAATTCACCATGAAAACTATACCAAAACGATGAGCTCGCGACTTAGGGAAATTTTTGATAAAGAGACAAGAAGAGATCATGAACACAGAAGGATGATTTGAGGAGCAATTCTCTGATTTTTTCTGGGTTTCTTACGAGCTACAATGAAAAAAAATGAAGAAGATAACATTTTATAAGGTTCCACCGACCTAGGGGACCCACTAGCCACTTCTACTGTGCAGTCGATACAAAAAGGTGAAATTCTCTATATTTCGATGTCGTATGAATGAATGGTTTAGTGAGTTGGAAACTAGACTCGTAGACCTTCGATTTGATATATTGTGGGCCCTCTAACTCTTCTTATATTGGGATAAAACATCCGATAAATTTGCACTAAATTTCAGAGATATCTAAAAAAAGGAACTTATGATAACTTTCGCAAACTTTTATTACTAAACTCGCTTAACTTCAAAAATTAAGATGTTACTCTTGAGAACTTAAAATAGGAATCACACTATTACTTATATATTAATCACTCTTCGTCTTGCCATGAAGATACAAGTTAAGTTAGAGTTTCGAAAAGTTGGGGTGTTACATCCTCCCCCCCTCTAGAAACATTCGTCCTCGAATGAAAAATCTAAGGCATGCAGTTAAGTCCTTAGTAGTTGCCAAAATTTTGGCAAACTGCCCTCTATAACCATAATATCCAGAAACCTAAAATACAGAAGATTCCAACCTAAGCACCTCACAGGACGATACAAATAGCTAAGCACCATAGCTCCGCAATAATAGTACAAGCAAAATACAACAAAAATAAGCAACAATAAAAAGACTAAATGGGTATCCTACCTCACTGTGCTAATCAAAATTGATATCTTACCACTGTGGGATCTAAAACAACTGAGGATATCTGGATATCATGCCATCCTCGGCTTCCCATGTCACCTATTCCCTATTTTTGTTTCTCCACAATACTTTAACATAAGCCACATCTTTGGTCCTCAACCTTCGGACTTACCGATCTTATATTGCAATTGGAGTTTCCTAATAGGACAACTCCTTTGTGATCTGAACGTCCTTAACCGGAAAAACCCGAGAAGGGTCTCCTATGCACTTTCGTAGCATCGATATATGGAAGATCGGATGAACCAATTCTAGACCCGATCGCAACTCTAACTCATAAGCCACTTTTCCTACCCTCCGAAGGATCTGATATGGCCCAATGAATCTTGGACTAAGTTTGCTCTTCTTTCCAAATCTCATACCACCCTTCAAAGGTTAGACTTTTAAGAATACCCAGTCATCAACACAAAACTCCAAATCTCTTCGCCGCACATTTGAGTATGATTGGCATGTTTCCTTTAATCTTGGGAGTGATATAATAGGGTAGTCTATGTTGGTGATCTTATAGATATAATTGTGAGTGGTTGGCTGATTGATTGGTTATAAACCCTCATTTTAGGGACTCATAATCTATTAAGCACGACCCTAATTTATGAACGACTTCGAGACTATCCGTATATATTGTTTATAGCTAAATTGCTCGCCTTTAGCCTATTGAATTGTTTGTTATCGCCCTTGGGGTTGTTGTGGTTAGCTGATGTACTATGAACTGCCTATGGGGGCTATGATGTTGGCTAAGAGGACTATGTTATTGCCTAAGAGGGCTATGTGTTTCCCATGGGGCTATATTTATGCCAAAGAGTGTTATATGTTGCCTACGGGGCTATTTTGACGCCAAAGAGGGCTATGTGTTGCCTACGGGGCTATGTTGATGCAAAAGAGGGCTATGTGCAGCCTACATGCTATGTTGTTTCCTAAGAGGGCTATGTGCTGCCTATAGGGCTATATCATTGCCTAAAATGGCTATGTGACTTCTTACAAAGATAAGGGGTTACCGATAGGAATATGTAAATTGATTTGGCACCTTCTGGGCTTATGGGGGCCTAGGTAGGTGGTATGTTGTTTGTACCTGCCGAGCTTATGGGGGCTTGGTTAGGTTGTTGTTTGAAAAAAATTGTATGTTTAGATTCAGTAGTGGGTTAGCATACTTATCTTAATTTTGATTTCCCTACCTGATTGATTTTGGCATATTATGATACTTGCTCATTTAGTCTATCGCCTTTCATACTCTGTACATTATTTTGTATTGATGCCCCATTACTAGGGGGCACTGTATTTATGCATGCAGGTCCCGATAGACGACTTGATAGACCTCCCCGGCAGCACAGTTGAGTTTGAATAGGTTGGCTATCCCCTTTCCTCCGGAGCTGCCAGAGTTTAAAGGTTTGTTGGATTTTATTGTATATAGTTTTTGGGTATGTCGGGGCCATGTGCCGACCAAGCTTTACTACTCTTAGAGGCTTGCAGACTAGTGTGTTGAGTTGTATAGCCACGTTATTATCCATGTTGACCTTGTTTGTTGGTTGGCCGAAGTTTGGCGATGGTTTGTTTTATTGTCTTGACACATAGTATTTCTTCGTTTCTGTATAGAGATAATGGCAGCTTTTGCAGCCCATACAGTGTTTACATTTTCCTACATATCATGGTAGCCTCAACGGCCCAAACAGGATTTATGTGGTAGTTGGTTTTTTTTATATGAATCGTGGGAGTAGTTATATTCTTTATAGGGTTGTTGACAGGGGCCTTTCCTGCCAAGGACATATTTTAAAGCCGAGATATACATGTTTGTGTTCTTAACTATGTGTGGCTTCTCCGTGCCATTACAAAATGGCAAAGTAGGGTCGGCTCAGGCCCAAGTTTTGGCCTTAGGTGCCAGTTGCGCCCCTTGAGTTTGGGGCTTGACAAATGGGTTATGTACCTGGTAGCATATCGATAGCAAAATCAATTTTCCATTCTGGAGGGATACTAAGGAGATCATCTGGAAATACATCTGGAAACTCATTAACCGCTGGAATAAATGGGAGAATCGATGGTTCTACATCCATATCCCGAACTCGAACAAGATGATAAATGCAACCCTTAGTAATCATCCTTCTTGCCTTAAGATAGGAAATTAACCTCCATCTCCATTCTCCCACTGCCTCTCTTGGAAAATAAATTCTAACAATCTTTGTATAGCACTCAACATTAGCATAACAAGACGCTAGCCAGTACATACCCATGATAACGTCGAAATCGACCATCTCTAACTCTACCAGGTCTATAGAGATTTGACGGTTGATAATTTCTACTGCGCAAGCTCGGTAGACTCTATTGGCAATAATAGACTTACCAACTGGTATAGACACAATAAAGGGTTGATGTAATGACTCTGCTTCTATACACAACTTCCCCGCAATAAATGGAGTAACATAGGATAGGGTAGAGCCTGGATCTATCAAAGCATAAACACAATTAGAACAAACAATCAATGTACATGTCACAACGTCAGGTGATGACTCATATTCCTATCGTCCAGCTAGTGCATACAATGTTCTGGCCACTACCAGAACTAGATGCTCCCCCTCTACCTCTACCTACTGAAGTATGAGGTCCACACCTCGCAGAATGTGCTGATGAGGAAGAACCTACTACTAACCCAGTCGACTGACCCATACCACCCTGACCTATGGTCGGGCAATTCCTCCACAGATGCCCCTCCTGCCCACAAGAATAAAAACTTGTGGAACCCTGCCTACATCTCCCAAAATGCATCCTACCGCATGTAGCACAACACGGCGGGCCTGACCTGACCTGACTTGAACTCATCTGTTCCTGAGAGCCTGATGCTCGTGAACCCTCACCTGGACCTGACTTTCCACGACGATCAAGTCTAATACCTTGGAACTGCGGTAGTGGAGGCCTGGGTGGCCTACTGTCACAACCCAGGGGTACCCCCTAGATGTAACAAAGCGTATAAGACCCCGAGAGGCCTCATACAAGCCACTTAGCATATAATAAAATAAAGTAATAGAAATGACTGAGAATTAAAACTTCTCAATACAATCAAAGTCTTTTATAAAAACGAGCGGAAGTCTAATACCATAGTCTCAAACCATCTAAAACAACATGAATAAAGTTTTGGGACGCATCCCATACAATAGTCCAAGACATAAACGAAAGATAGAAGAGAAAGGGGTGATCACATCCTCGAACACAATGAGGACTCACCAAATCTTCACTTCCTTGTTCAACAATGAAGCTAGCCACGAGTGTGAGAATCTATGTCGCCATACCCTAAATTTGATAAGAATGTAGGCAAGAATATGTGCTAGTACAATTAAGTACTAAATATGATAGCTAGCATAAACAACATAAACATCATCGTTAGTAAATATAAACCATAATCATAATCATGCACATACATCAATATCATAATAAGAAAGGAATACTTCTCAAGTAACCTTACTCATCCTTAGTCAAGACTTGGGTCATCACCTCTTAGTCAACTTACCTCATGGAAGGTACCTCAACCAACAATCCAAGCTATTCATTCTTCATAAGATAGTTCATATAGTTTATACCTACTTTTAAAGACATGGGGATTCTCCTTTTTGCCTAACTTACAAAGGCTAATGGGTATTCGCCTCTTGCCTTACTTACTTTTAGATTGCGGGTACTCGCCTCCACAACCTCATCATATGACACTAGTACTTGCCTCCACATCATTTCATAAGGAGCATGGGTACTCGCCTCCTTGTCCATTCATCATAATAGGAACGTGGGGACTCACCTCTTGTTCAATTCTAAGGAGTATGGGAATAACCTTATATCCTTTCATATGGAGGTCAAGGGTAATCGCCTCTAGCCTCAACAATTACATCATATTTTAGTCTAGATTTATTTTTGGTGAGCAATCCTTTCAAACATAGAATTATTCATGTGAGCAAGCCTTTCACATTCATACATTCATAATTAGGAAATTCATGTGGGAAGTATCCTTTCCTCAACAATAACATCAATTACCAACAATTCATATCATAAGCTTTACTCCCAAAGCACTACATATCATGGTCATCATCTATGTTTTATTCTCAAGCAATACCTGATATACTGGCATTCTTTTCCAACTCCGTATCCTAACTCAGGGCAAACTATCTTATTCGGTCTTTTCCTCAAAGGCGGATACGATTGAATTAGCTTTGGACTACGAGAGAGCTAGACAGCGGGGATGAAGGGGCTTCCCCCGACCGACTAAAATACAACAGTCGCGACCTACTTTGATTCAAAAGAAAGGCGAAGGGTTTGGCAACAAGCACTAAAAAGTGGTTGGCTGATTAGTGAGGTCTTAAAAACGTCATAGAATTCATGATCGGCCATTCCATTTTTGCTTTCAGCAAGTAGGCGACGCGAATCTATGCTTTCTATCTTTCAATCGGATACCAATTGCTTGGATGCGTTTGAAAGCCTCGAGATGACTTGCAGAAAAAATGCTTTCTAGGGTTGTCTTGTGTCTCTGAAACAAACGGTCCATTTATTGGCAGTCGAAGTACCCGCCACCCTGCAGATCTCAATCTAGCGACGGGAACCACACTGCTGCCGCTGCCCTTCGGTCGTGGTGATTAGAGGACACCTCTGATCGTTCACCTCTAATGTGACACGTTCCCTCCCAGTTATAGGGTCAACGGGATCAGTCGGCTAGAGAGCGGGGCTATTCTTCTTCCGGGGAGACAAAGTCGTCCCTTCTACTGACCGAACCCTCAGTTCGGGGGCCTTCGTCAACATGTTACGAAGCTCCAGTCTTCGGTGGGTCACCATTGCTTGGCTTATAGGTATGGGTAGGTGCCTTAGTGGGATTGTCGATAAGCAAGACCTTGCAAGTCCTTTTTCTTGTTGGTTTCAATAGTATGGGAAATCGGGGGTCGAGTCTCGGGCGAGCGAATCTTCTTTCCGGTCGAGCTTAGACCTATCTTCCTTCCTTCCATAAAGAAAGGGGCTGTGAGTCTTGCCAGTTCGAAAGTGCCTTCGACGGAAGTCGTTTTCTATTTACATTCCCGTCTCTTAGAAAGAGCGGCTAAACGATCGGACCAGACAGGCGCAGGTAGCTTGACCGCCTTACCCGTCATTGAAACACAAGCTGGAGACGTATCGGCCTATATTCCCACCAATGTGATCCCCTTCCTTCGTAGAGCCCGTGTATTGTAAGTGATCCGAACCTGCCCGGAGCGAGCCTCCCATAGAGGTAAGTGAAGTTGGTGAGCCGTATGATGGGCAACTATCTCCTGCGGTTCGGAGAGGACTCAGCTGTTAGTTAGTACCCTAGCTCACCAAGCCTTAGGAGTGCTCCGTCGTGGGCTTGTAGCGACTGAATCTTGTTTCCGATAGAGCACCATTGATTGGTCTATTGGCAAAGGAAACCTCCCCCATTGACGGCTCACGAATATGAGTCCCACGTTTAGGAGAAGAACTGAGATAGGCTGCTTTAGCTCTGTCTCTATCCGAGGAAAGAGTGTACCGAATGATCAAAAAGGAAGGCGAGCTTGCTTCTTATTCCTGTGTTTGATCTCTTCCATCTCTGCCTGGCTCGTTGTCACCTATGTTGAAGAAAGGTTTGGAACCCTGTAGAGAATGAAGGCCAATGGACTCATGACATCCATGCACTGAGTCGTCAAATGACGCACGTTAAGAAGACCCAAGCCTACATGCACGGGCCCATCCCACAAAGTCCTACAAATGAAGACTCGGGCCAAAATGCCTGAGGGGTCTGCTCAGCAAACGTGGCCATATCTCAACCCTGCTGGCAGCTCTATGCAGAAAGAGATCGTAGCACTAGAATGGTTTGCTACTTGGGATTGAGTCTCTCTTCCTCTAGGGAACGATCGTTTAGGTAGCCTCCTTAGGACTCTCAAAAAAGTAACCTGGCCTGATACCTATTCACTCGCCTGGCCGGAAAATGTTTGACGTTTTCTCTTTGATTTAAATCTCAACAACGGACGCTCTTGGTCGAAAGTTCCATCAGTTGGAATACTGGACGGTTGGTGGCCCCTTCGAGAGTTGCGGGTCCTTGCCGCTGCATGAGTGTTAGCTCACGCTCGAACAAGATACGGGTTGAGAAGGGGGAGTTAGCAAAGTTCGACAAGATTGGAATGGGCATAGGAACATGTATTGATGTACCAGATCGGCTAATGCTCAATTCATCAATCCTATAAGGACTATCCTAAACCCACAAACTTTCCCTTCATGGCACCAACCCAATTATATCAATTCTAGGGTATAATTATGGAATAGGCATTGGTAAATGTAATTTCACTCAAATAACATGCAATTCTACTAATTCAATCATAAACAATCACAATCCACTCAATTGGATCAACAATCATCATAACCCACAACATTGGAAGAAACCCTAGCTAGAATTGGGGAATTCTTCATCAAATTGGGGAAATTCTAGGGGACTCCATGGGAGGAAGGATCCCATGGATGAAAAACTATCATACCTTGGTTACAATGCCCTCAAAATCTTGGAGATTGGGAGACTTGCTCTTGACCTAGCTCCAATTTCTTCTTTTTCTTCCAACTTCTAGAGAGAGAATATTTGAGAGGAGTTTTGGGTTTTCTTTTGGGATTTGAGAAAATGACTTAATTGAGGGATTTTGGGGGTTAAAAATACTTATATAGGTGTCCTAGACTTAGGTAAAACGACACCACTTTGATTTAATTAAAATCGGAAAAGACCCTTAAGTCCCTAAAATAACCTCCCAGTCACCAACTATGAGACCACGACTGCCGGATCGTGGATGGACCTACGGTCCGTCCTAGTGAACCGTGGGTTGGTGGTCTGGGACTTAGTTTTCTGGACTTTGACCTACGACTCCCAAACACGGGCCGTGGACCCATCCACGGGGCGTGGGTCCTGTCCATGGTTCACTGCCCCATACTGCCTCCCATGGTGCCCATCCACGAGGCTCACCCACTGGGCGTGGTTAGCCCTCGTGGGTGACACCTGGAAGTTTTGAAATTTTGCCTAACTTTCCTCTTTCGGGTACGGGGTGTTACAATATTTCCCCCTTCGGAACATTTATCCTCGAATGAGAATCTAAGCACGTTTCTAAACGAAAAGACTCAAGACTAGCAGCCCATCATGCATGCAACTCATCTAAATGCATACAACTAAGGAGGAAACATCAACTCCAAGCCAAACATACTCAATGCACCATAAGAAAGTAGGAACTACATCTAACAACCCAATATGCATGAAATTTAAGATTTCTTACATTCAAGGAGGTACTATCATCTCCAAACTTACAAGCATGCTCAACACAATCTCATGGAGCTCATATGCAATTCAATCTCAAAAAGCATCTCCAAAACATGTTCATCAACTCATCTCATGAAGTCTATAGGCAACTCATACTCAATGCACTACAACATGAGGAAGATAATTTACATAAGTCATTTCTTTCAAAACTTAAGAAATTCATGAACATGCATAATCATAAGGAAATCATGAAAACACATAAGTCACCCATGACTTCTAAACATAAATCAAACCAAGAGGAAACTCATTACCTCAAGCTAGAGTAGAAGGAAAAAGATGAGGATATCGGGACTTCATATCGGCCTCTGCCCCCCAAGTAGCACCCTCAACTAAGCTAGCGTTTGGCCATAGATTTCCAAATATTCTTGGCAAATATTATTTGGGTGAAAATTTGGGTGAAATTTCACCATGTGTTTGGCCATAGTATTTGGAAAACATATTTCACTTTTTTAGAAAAATATGATTTATACCAGTAAGTTTTAAAAACTATCAAAACTAACCATAAGTTTGTATTACAAGTCAATTAGATCTTCGTTGCAAAAAATAACAAGTAGTGTCCATGACACTGGAGCAATGTGGCAGTTTGGAGTGAGTGCAACAAGAATCATTTCATACATCGTGAAGTAGATAAAACACATGATTTTGTTACCCTAAGCCTATTGTTCATTATTTTCATCAACAACCATATCATCACTTTCATATTCATTGAATATTTCATCAATACTTTGGTGTTCACATAAAAAATTATGTAATACAACGCAAACAACTACTATAGAGGGTGTTTTTGTAAAAGATAAAAGTTTGGTGTAAATTTTCAATTTTTAAAAGATCCCAAATAATGAGATTTGGCCCAAATACTAGAAAAAACTAGTATTTGGGAATTTGGGATATTTGCCAAAAATATTTACCAAATAATGGCAAATTGTATGGACAAACACTATTTACCAAATTTTTCCCCAAATATTACTTGGGAAATCTATGGCCAAACCGGTCCTAAGTAGTTTCTCCACAAAACCTCCACAGAAGCAACCTCCTTGTTCCTCAATTTCTAAACTTGCCGGTCCAAAATCTCAACCGGAACTTCCTCATATGAAAGACTCTCATCAACTCCCAATCCTTCAAGGGAAACTATGGTTGTCGGATCTCCAACACACTTCTTAAGCATAGAGATATGGAAAACGGGATGCACGGTTGCCAACTCCTTTGGCAAATCTAACTCATAAGCAACCTTACCAACACGTCTCAAGATTTGATATGGGCCTATAAATCGGGGACTAAGTTTCCCTTTCTTCCCAAATCTCATCACACCCTTCATAGATGAGATTTTCAAATAGAGCCAATCACTAACCTCAAACTCAAGGTCTCTTCTTCTAACAATGGTATAGGACTTTTGTCGGCTTTGGGAGGTCTTCAACCTCTCTCTAATAAGCCGGACCTTTTCCATAGCCTCATGAACTAGCTCAGGTCCGATCAAGGCAACTTCACCCACTTCAAACTACCCTATAAAAGATCTACACCTCCTACCATAAAGAGCTTCAAAGGGGGCCATACCAATACTAGAATAGTAGCTATTATTGTAAGCGAACTCTATCAATGGCAAGTGATCATCCCAACTTCCCTTGAAATCGATGACACATGCTCTCAACATATCTTCTAAAGTTTGGATCGTTCGCTCCGCTTGCCCATCAGTTTGTGGGTGAAAGGCCGTGCTAAGCTTCACTTTTGTGCCAAGACCTTTTTGGAATGATTTCCAAAACTGAGAAGTAAACTAAGTACCTCTATCGGATATAATGGACAACGGCACACAATGCAATCTTACCATTTCCAATCAAATATAACTTAGCATAGTCTTCCGCCGCATAAGAATCCTTAACGGGGATTAAATGAGCCGATTTCGTCATTCGGTCTACTATAACCCAAATTGAATCATATTGGTGCCAAGTGTGTGGCAACCTTACTATAAAGTCTATATTCACATCTTCTCACTTCCAAGTAAGAATGATAATATCTTGGGCTAAACCTCCCGGTTTCTGATGTTCAACCTTTACTTGTTGGCAATTTAGACATTTAGCCACGAATCCCGCAATATCCCTCTTCATCCCATTCCACCAATAGACCTCCCGTAAATCACGATACATCTTGGTGTCTCTCGGGTGAATGAAATATCGAGAACTATGGGCTTCTGCGAAAATTTGTTCCCTTAGCTCATCAACATTTGGAACACATAATTGACCTTGGTATCTAAGTACCCCATCTCCCCCTTGGGAGAAAACCTCAACGGACTTCTTAAGCACCTCTTCCTTCAATTCTACCAAAATCGGATCTAGACATTGCTTAGCTTTCACATCACTCACAAAAGATGATTTGGAACCATTATGAACCATGACACCACCCATGGTAGAGTCTACTAACCGACCACCTAAATGGGCCAATCTATGTACATCTCATACCAATTCTTTCTTATCCTCATCAATGTGAGCAACACTACCCATGGACAACTTACTAAGAGAATCCGCTACTACATTAGCTTTGTCGGGGTGACAAAAAACACTCATGTCATAATTCTTCAATAACTCAAGCCACCTTCTTTGGCAAAGATTTAGATTTTTTTGGGTAAACACATATTGTAAACTCTTATGGTCGGTGAAAACATCAATATGAACCCTTTACAAATAATGCCTCCAAATTTTTAAGGCAAATACCACCGCCGCCAATTCAAGGTCGTGGGTAGGATAGTTCTTCTCATGAACCTTAAGTTGCCTTGAAGAATAGGCAATCACTTTATCATTTAGCATAAGCACACATCTCAATCCAACTCTAGAGGAGTCGCAATATACCACAAAATCATCCATACCTTCCGGTAAAGTCACCACTGGAGCGGAAGTAAGTCTATCTTTCAACTCTTGAAAACTTTTCTCACAAGCCTCCGACCATATGAACTTAGCCTTCTTTTGAGTCAAGGTCGTCAAAAGAGAAGCAATTGAGGAAAACCCCTCAACAAACCTTCTATAACAACCGGCCAAACCCAAGATCTTCTAATATATGCCGGTGATAGAGGTCTAGGCCAACTCTTGACCGCATCTGTCTTAATTGGATCCACTTCAATACCCTTACTTGAAACAATATGGCCTAAGAAAGCCACGGACCTCAACCAAAATTCACATTTGCTAAACTTGGCAAAAAGTTGTTGGTCCTTGAGGATTTGCAATACGATCCTCAAATGATCAATATGCTCATTCTCACTTCTTGAGTAGATCAAAATATCATCGATAAACACGATCACAAACATGTCAAGATAATGTCGGAACACTCTATTCATCAAGTCCATAAACGCCACCGAAGCGTTAGTCAAACCAAAGGAAATCACCAAGAACTCATAATGGTCATATTGGGTCCTAAAAGCTATTTTCGGAATATCTTCCTCTTTCACCCTCAATTGGTGATAACCCGACCGGAGATCAATCTTAGAGAAATAACTTGCTCCTTGAAGCTGATCAAACAAATCATCAATCCTTGGAAGAGGATACTTATTCTTAATGGTCACCTTTTTCAATTGTCGATAATCAATACACATACGAAGGGACCCATCTTTCTTCTTAACAAACAAGACCGGAGCACACCAAGGAGAGATACTCAGTCGAATGAAACATTTATCTAAGAGATCCTTCAATTGTTCTTTCAACTCCTTAAGTTCCGCCGGAGCCATTCGATAAGGAGGAATAGAGATAGGTTGTGTATCCGGGAGAAGGTCAATACCGAAGTCTATTTCTCTTTCGGAAGGAATACCAGGCAAGTCATCAGGAAATACTTTCGAAAACTCATTAACAATGGGGACCGACTCAAGACTAGGGACTTCGGAATCCACATCCCTCACCCTCACTATATGGTAAATACAACCCTTGGAAATCATTTTCCTAGATTTAAGGTAAGAAACAAATTGACCTCTAGGCATATAATTTCCCCCCTTCCATTCTAGGATAGGCTCATTTGGGAATTGAAACTTGACTACTCGAGTCCTACAATCAATAAAGGCATAACATAAATACAACCAATCTATACCAAGGATGACATCAAAGTCTAACATATCAAGTTCTACCAATTCAACACGAGTAACTCTATGGGATAAGGAAATGGGACATATTCTATAGACCATTTTAGCCACCACAGAATTACCAATAGGGGTAGAGACAGAAAAAGGTTCTAATAACACATCGGGGAGCACATCAAACCTCATAGCCACATAAGGTTTCACAAAAGACAGAGTAGCTCCTGGATCAAGCAAAGCATACACATCTAATTGAAAAACTTTTAACATACCAGTCACCACATTCGGGGAGCTCTCTTGATCACCTCTAGTTTGGAGAGCATAAAACCGATTTTTCTTGGGAGCACTTGCACCCGAACCACTTGGATCGGATGAGGGGTTGGGTTGAGCCCTACGACGGTTATCTCCCTCATTCTTAGCAACCAAAGGACAATTCCTTATCTTGTGATCCGTCTTTCCACACCCAAAGCAAGCATTGGAACCCGTTAGACACTTACCCTCATGGTTTCTCCCACACTTGGCACAAGTAGGCATCATGGACTTATTACCATCTCCTTGAGGTTTAGGGTTAGACACCCTTTCATTATCAGACCTTGGAGGAGCATTTGCAGAACCTTGCCCGAAGAACTTTTGCCGAAACCTTGAACGACCCCGTCCACTGGACCTAGGATGTGAATAGTTACCATCATCCACTCTTGCTCTCTTTGCCTCTCTAGATCTTTCCTTGAGATTTTATTCCTCAATTTGTTGGGCATGCACCATAAGGCGAGAAATTTCCATGTCATGGACAAGCATAGCGGTGCGGCATTCTTTGACAACCAAGTCGGACACTCCCGACACAAACTTACTCATCTTGGTTCTACGATCCACCACAATAGAAGGGGCATACTTAGATAGTTGAGTGAACCTCAAAGTGTATTCCCTTACACTCACATTTCCTTGCCTAAGGTTAATGAACTCGAGAACCTTGGCCTCTCTCATCTCAAGAGGGAAAAATTGATCAAGAAAAGCACTTTTGAATCTTTCCCACTCTATGGGACCCGCTTCTTCCGGCCTAGCCTCTTTCCATTGATTGAACCAAATCTGTGCAACTCCTTTGAGTTGGTAGGTGGCTAACTCTACTTTCTCTACTGATGTCACTCCCATAATAGCAAGTATCTTATAGACCTCATCGATAAACTCTTAAGGATCCTCATCAACTTTGGAGCCATATAATTCGGGAGGGTTCATTCTTGTAAAGTACCTCACTCTTGTCGCACCGTACCCACATTTAGGTTCACGGGAGCTATCACCTCTCTATTGGCTTGCACCGTCACGGCTTGAGCCAACACTTGAAAAGCCGACCTAAACTCCGCGTTTGTCAAATTCTCAGTCAAAGGATCAATCGGAGCTTGAGGAGGAGCTTGGGGAGGAACTTCTTGTCCCACATTATCTCCCTCAGTCCTTCTAGCATTATCCCTTCCAGTAGTCATATCCTAAAACCATCGGGTAAGGATTAGGAGAAAGACTTTATAGAGTTAAACTCCATGGAACAACTTTTAGAAATTAAGAAGTGAAGTTTCCTAAACATTTAGTAGCCTCTAATTCATAAATGTGGCGCGCTTCACACTTATGAACAAGACTCTACTAGACGTGGTTTGAGACATCCTAGAACCATTCTAAATCTTGTGCTCTGATTACCAAGTTTATCACGACCCAAGGGTACCCCCTAGATGTAACAAGGCGTATAAGACCCCGAGAGGCCTCATAAAAGCCACTTAGCATATCATAACATAAAGTAATAGAAATGAGCGAGAATTAAAACTTTTCAATACAATCAAAGTCTTTTATAAAAATGAGCGGAAGTCTAATACCATAGTCTCAAACCATCTAAAACAACATGAATAAAGTTTTGGGACGCAGCTCATACAATAGTCTAAGACATAAACGAAAGACATAAGAGAAAGGGGTGATCACATCCTCGAACACAATGAGGACTCACCAAATCTTCACTTCCTTGTTCAACAATGAAGCTAGCCACGAGTGTGAGAATCTATGTCGTCGGACCCTACATTTGATAAGAATGTAGGCAAGAGTATGCGTTAGTACAATTAAGTACTAAATATGATAGCTAGCATAAACATCATGGTTAGTCAATATAAACCATAATCATAATCATGCACATACATCAATATCATAATAAGAAAGGAATACTTCTCAAGTAACCTTACTCATCCTTAGTCAAGACTTGGGTCATCACCTCTTAGTCAACTTACCTCATGGAAGGTACCTCAAGCAACAATCCAAGCTATTCATTCTTCATAAGATAGTTCACATAGTTTATACCTACTTTTAAAGACATGGTGATTCTCCTCTTTGCCTAACTTACAAAGGCTAATGGGTATTCGCCTCTTGCCTTACTTACTTTTAGATTACGGGTACTCGCCTCCACAACCTGATCATATGACACGGGTACTCGCCTCCACATCATTTCATAAGGAGCATGGGTACTCGCCTCCATGTCCATTCATCATAATAGGAACGTAGGGACTCACCTTTTGTTCAATTCTAAGGAGTATGGGAATCACCTCATATCCTTTCATATAGAGGTCAAGGGTAATCGCCTCTAGCCTCAACAATTACATCATCTTTTAGTCTAGATTTATTTTAGGTGAGTAATCCTTTCAAACCTAGAATCATTCATGTAAGCAAGCCTTTCACATTCATACATTCATAATTAGGCAATTCATGTGGGAAGTATCCCTTCCTCAACAATAACATCAATTACCAACAATTCATATCATAAGCTTTAATCTCAAAGCAATACATATCATGGTCATCATCTATGCTTTATTCTCAAGCAATACTAATCATGATTCATCAATCCTATAAGGACAAGCCTAAACCCACAAAGTTTCCCTTCATGGCACCAACCCAATTATATCAATTCTAGGGTATAATTATGTAATAGGCATGGGTACATTTAATTTCACTCTAATAACATGCAATTCTACTAATTCAATCATAAACAATCACAATCCACTCAATTGGATCAACAATCATCATAACCCACAATATTGGAAGAAACCCTAGCTAGAATTGGGGAATTCTTCAACAAATTGGGGAAATTCTAGGGGACTCGATGAGAGGAAGGATCCCATGGATGAAAAGCTATCATACCTTGGTTACAATACCCTCAAAAGCTTTGAGATTGGGAGACTTGATCTTGACCTAGCTCCAATTTCTTCTTCTTCTTCCAACTTCTAAAGAGAGAATATTTGAGAGGAGTTTTAGGTTTTCTTTTGGGATTTGAGAGAATGAATTGATTGAGGGATTTTGGGGGTTAAAAATACTTATATAGGTGTCCTAGACTTAGTTAAAACGATACCACTTTGATTTAATTAAAATCAAAAAAGACCCTTAAGTCCCTAAAATAACCGCCTAGTCACCAACCATGAGACCACGACTGACGGACCGTGGATAGACCTACGGTCCATCCTGGTGAACCGTGATTTGGTGGTCTGGGACGTAGTTTTCTGGACTTTGACCCACGACTCCCAACCACGGGTCGTGGACCCATCCACGGGGCGTGGGTCCTGGCCATGGTTCACTGCCCCATACTGCCTCCCATGGTGCCCATCCACAAGGCTCACCCATGGGGTGTGAGTCTAACCACGGGGAGTGGTTAGCCCTCGTGGGTGACACCTGGAAGTTCTGAAATTTTGCCTAACTTTCCTCTTTCGAGTACAAGGTGTTACACCTACTAGGATATTGAGGTCTGGGACCACCGTGAAACTCTCCTTGTGAACTAGCAAGCCTAGCCCTCTTCTGCTGCTCTCTATCAACCCTCTCCCTCATGTAATGTTGATTTCGACGCTCTTCTATGCTTTGTGCAAAGGCCTGAATTCGCGAGATATCAATATTATCATTTAAGGCAACGGTAGTGCAAGCATCGATATAGTCTGATCAAGCCCTCCCATAAATCTGCGCACCTTTTCATGCATCATATCAACAAAATCTGGTGCATACCTATCCAATGAATCAAATCTCATGCCATACTCTCGGACACTCATGCTTCCCTGTCGAAGGTTTAGGAATTGATCCACCCGGGCATCCTGAATCTCTCGATGTAGATAGTGATCTATGAAAGCTTCAGTAAAGCTATCCCAAGAGGGTGGAGGTGCATCTTTCCCCCTGGATCTCTCCCAACTCTCGTACCACAATACTGTAACATCACGCAGTCGAAATGCTGCTAATTCAACTGACTCAGTCGTTGAGGCATGCATGACCCTGAAGATCCTGTGAAGTTGATCAATAAAATGTTGAGGGTCCTCCCTACGATCTGTTCCTGTAAAATCTAGAGGACTCAAAGCTAGAAACTCTCAAACTTCCAGGACCTTCAGAAGGTCTGACAACTCCTGGCGCAACTGGCTGGCGCTGTGCAGCTACTAACTCTGCTAACATACACACTGCACTCTTGACATCATGATCAGAGGGATTAGAAGGAGTTGGAGGTGGTATTTCTGGTGGTGTTGGGGATCCTGTAGCCCTCAAAGGATCCTGAGTTTGTGGAGAAGCTATAGCTGGCTGAGAAGATGTCTCCTTCTGGGTCTCACAATGGGTTGTGTCGGCCGGTGGTACCTTGCCAGTACCCTCACCTACAGCTATGTCTAGCCCCTGGATAGCTGCGGTTTGTCTGGTGTCAGCCATCTCTTTGTATACGAGCATCAATGATAAGCTCATAAACTCAACCCTTAAGACACAACTCTATAGCACGAGGTGAGCAGAAAAAGGATAACCAATCTAACATGCCCTGTAGCTTCCAGCTTATAAAATGTGGTGCACAACACATTTATAAACAAGTTTCTACTAGACACGGCTTGCAGACTCCCTAGGACTACACATTGCTCTGATACCAAGTTTGTCACACCCCAAACTCAAGGGGCGCAACTGGCACCTAATGCCAAAACTTGGGCCTGAGCCGACCCTGCTTAGCCATTTTGTAATGGCACGGAGAAGCCACACATAGTTAAGAAAACAAACATGTATATCTTGGCTTAAAAATATGTCCTTGGCCGGCAAGGCCCCTGTCAACAAGCCTATAAAGAATATAACTACTCCCACGATTCATATAAAAAAAAAACAACTACCACATAAATCCTGTTTGGGCCGTCGAGGCAACCATGATATCTAGGAAAATGTAAACACTATATGGGTTGCCAAATCCGTCATTATCTCTATACAGAAACGAAGAAATACTATGTGTCAAGATAATAAAACAAACCATCGCCAAACTTCGGCCAACCAACAAACAAGGCCAACATGGATAATAACGTGGCTATACAACTCGACACACTAGTCTACAAGCCTCTAAGAGTAGTAGAGCTTGGTCTGGACAGGGCCCCGACATACCCAAAAACTATATACAACAAAATCCAACAAACCTTTAAAGTCTGGCAGCTTCGGAGGAAAGGGGCTAGCTAACCTACTCAAACTCAACTATGCTGCTGGGGAGGTCTATCGAGTCGTCTATCAGGACCTGCATCCATAAATGCAGCGCCCCCCAGTAATGGGGCATCAGTACAAAATAATATACAGAGTATGAAAGGCGATAGACTAAATGAGCAAGTATCATATTATGCCAAAATCAATCAGGTAGGGAAATCAAAATTAAGATAAGCATGCTAACCCACTACTGAATCTAAACATACAAAAAATTTCAAACAACAACCTAACCAAGCCCCCATAAGCTCGGCAGGTACAAACAACGTACTAGCTACCTAGGCCCCCATAAGCCCAGAAGGTGCCAAATCAATCTACATACCCCTATCGGTAGCCCCTTGTCTTTGTAAGAAGTCACATAGACCTTATAGGCAATGATATAGCCCTGTAGGCAGCGCATAGCCCTCTTAGGAAACAACATAGCTTGTAGGCTGCACATAGCCCTCTTTTGCATCAACATAGCCCCGTAGGCAACACATAGCCCTCTTTGGCGTCAAAATAGCCCCGTAGGTAACACATAACACTCTTTGGCATAAATATAGCCCCGTGGGAAACACATAGCCCTCTTAGGAAATAACATAGTCCTCTTAGCCAACATCATAGCCCCCATAGGCAGTTCATAGTACAGCAGCTAACCACAACAACCCCAAGGGCGATAACAAACAATTCAATAGGCTAAAGGCGAGCAATTTAGCTATACACAATATATATGGATAGTCTCGAAGTCGTTGCTAACTTAGGGTCGTTCTTAACAGATTATGAGTCCCTAAAATGAGGTTTTATAACCACTCAATCAGCATACCACTCACAATTATATTTACAAGATCACCAACATCGACTACCCTATTATATCACTCCCAAGCTTTAAGGGAACATGCCGAACGAAGGGAATAGCATTAACATACTTTTTTCTTTATAGTTTATGCTGAATAATATCTCTCTCCGCACCACTACAACACTAAAAAAAAGTAAACTCAATCAATAATTAAGGACAAGAATTATTACGACAATTGATACGAATTCCTATCGTAAATTACTATCTGAGACCTAAGGTATCCATAAACTGATAAAAGATGGTTTCTACCTTTCTTTACACGCCTAGAACACCTGAATAAAATCAACCACTGAAAAACCCTTGCTGCCACAACCTCTACGGAGCTACACCACACAATTCACCATCAAAACGATGAGCTCGCGACGTAGGGCAATTTTTGATAAAGAGACAAGAAGAGATCATGAACATACAAGGATGATTTGAGGAGCAATTCTCTGATTTTTATGGGTTTCTTATGAGCTGCAATGAAAAAAATTGAAGAAGATAACATTTTATAAGGTTCCACCGACCTAGGGGACCCAATAGCACCTCTATTGCGCAGTCGGTACAAAAAGATGAATATTCTCTATTCTGATGTCGTATGAATGAACGGTTTAATGCGTTGGAAACTAGACTCGTAGACCTTCGATTTGATATATTGTGGGTCCTCTAACTCTTCTTATATTGGGATAAAACCTCCTAGACATTTGCACTAAATTTCAGAGAAATCTTTAAAAAGGAACTTGCGATAACTTTTGCCAACTTTTATTACTAAACTCGCTTAACTTCAAAAATTAAGATGTGACTCTTGAGAACTTAAAATATGACCCACACCATTACTTATATATTAATCACTCTTCATCTTTCCATGAAGATACAAGTTAAGTTAGAGTTCCGAAAAGTCGGGGTGTTACATTCTCATTCTTCAAAATCTCTCTGGTAAACTCTCAATTTTGTCAAATCAATCGCACAATGAAAGAGATTGCAATTTGATTAATGGACAAATTCCCAATGAGCTCTCAAGATTCTCTCATAAATCAAGTTGTTTGATAATTTCTAGTAAGCACTCAATTCATTATATATGTTATCCTCTTTCCGTAAACTTTTCTCTCTAAGTTCTCAATCACTCAATCAATATATGTTATTTTAGGTTAGTTTTCAATTTGTTTTTTTTCAATCTCTGGATTCTCTTTTTTATTTGTTGGAGGTTCATTAGTGGCGAACCTAGAATTTTTACCGAGTGTATTGAGCATATGAAGAAGGAGATTCACAAAAAATGCCAAAAGTCCAATTTTATTAGTTAAAAATAATTAATATATAAATATTATTTAAAATTAGTATTTTATCATACTGAATAAATAATTGAAGTATATGATTTAATCAAAATAATGAGGTCAAGCACAAGAAAAAGGGTTCAGCCAAAAAGCAATGTGGAATTGGAAAATTGAGAACCTTTTTTTTATTTTGTTTTAAGAAAGAACTTAAATAGTATAGTTTTTTTTTTTCAATTTTTGAAATCTACAAAAAATAAAAAATTGAAATTGTAGGAATTTATTTTTCAATGAGAATTTATTTTCCAATAAAGTATAATATAACTTACTTTTGTAAGTTATTCAATTTACTATTCAGATTATTAGTTCATGTGTGTTAACCTTGCAAGTAAAACCTTGCAAGTTATTTACTTTATTTTTCAGATTTTGTTCATTCTTCGTGTTCTTAATTAAATACTTTGTTCAATAATCTACTCTATGGGGAATAATCAAAGTCAAAAAAGTGATTTAAAGATGTCGTGAATATGTTTACCATTGACAAATGCACCCATCAAAAATATAGAAAAGGGAGCATTTTTTAAAAGTTTTTTGTTGCATGTTGGAGTTTTGAAATCTCCTCTGATAAACAAGGTGTGTTGAATGCTCTTTTATCTAAATTGCACCTTTTTTGAAAGAAAAAAAAAAGTAAATGAAATCTAGTGTAGTTAGAAGGAATCCAACATTTTCATTTCTCAACACATGAATCATATTTTGAGTTTATTATTTCGGGTTCATAGAAGTTCATATGGTACATAACTTATCATTAAAGATCAAAAAATGTGTTTTTTCCAAATATTACAAACTTGGTTGTTATCTCTCTTATTCACACTTAACCAAAGTTGCCACATAGTTTTGTTATCAAACTTTGATTATGATCAATTTATCTTAGTTTATTATACATACATGTTTGGTTCTCATTTTTCATATCTAAAGTAGTGAATTATATCCAACAATTCTCAGTCTTAGATCAATAAATTTCAAGACTACATTATCTTTAATATGATTAGCATTGATTTGAGATAAGAGTAAAAAACACACTAAAATAATCTTTTTTCTTAGTTTCATACCTAAACTATTGAGAGTGTCAGTTTCATATCTAAACTATCACTTATTAGTTTGAGAAACACACCTCTCTCTTTTATTACACTCTCATCATGGTGTGTGTAATACACTCTCTCTTTTATTTAAAAAATTGTCACGTCACACTCCACATGGACAAAACATTTCAGCTTGACAAAAATTAAATAAATTATTAATATTAGTTAAAGTTAAAGATTAAAGTATTAATTATTATTCTCCAAAAAAAAATTAAAATTAAAATGTAAAATATTTGTTTACCCTACTCCACCCCTCCTTCTCCCTAAGGAGGGGTTTCCATTGGCTTGCATTGATTTGAAACTGCTACTATACTAAACCGGCTGAAAGAGCGTAGTTTATTTTTGGGGAATCTGCTCCCATGCTGCAAACAGTCAAATCTGAACTGAACCCTGTCTCTCTTCTTTCTTTCCTCGCGAGCAGGAAGCACACCAGCAGCGTGCGTTGCGTGATTCTACTGTGTTTTTTGCACTAGACTGGGTGGACGTGCCCCCCCCCCGATCCCAAATTTTAGTTTTTTTTAAAAAAAAAATGATATCAGTTTTTTTAAAAATTCTTACTCCATCCCGCCTCCCCCCCCCCCCCCCTCAATTCCTTCAAATAATAATTTAGATATTATTTTAATACTTTTATTAAAAAAATTCTATCCCACCCCACATAATCCTCTGCTTTCAAAAAATTTTCTTGTTTTGTATATAATATATATATATATATATATATATATTTTAAAAATATTTTTTTACTTGCCGCAAGACTTTTTTAAAATAAAATTTTTATTTTGTTATATTCAGAACGCAAGTAGAAAAAAAATATTCTCCAAAGAATATATGAAAAACACATCTAACACAAAATGAGAAAATTGTAAAAAAAAATAAAAAATAAAAAAATTAGGAGTAGAGGGTTAGACAGGGTGGGATAGAATTTTATTTTATTTTTAAAAAAAAAATAATATCAAAATATTTTTTAGGAAGGAGTGGGGAGGGGCTGAGGTCTGAATTTTTAAAAACTATTTTATACAAGAATTTGAAAAAATAAAAGGACGGGGATTGTCGGGGGGGGGGGGGGGGTGGGGGGATT
>JAJONR010000314.1:0-189056 GCA_029582245.1 Solanum etuberosum
CTTCACCTTTAGTCAATTATAACAAGGAAGGCAACTATAGCACAATCCAACATAAACATACATCATATAAGAGAAACACTTTCTAGGTAACCTTAAGTAACACATGTATTGGAAGGGCCTTTCAAGGTACAATCCAAACTAAACATACATCATAAGCATAAGTCATAAGCATATTCATTGCATAGATAATCATAACATAATAGGAACATATCATAGCTACCTTCAAAGCATACTTGTGCAATGCATGAATAAGACCCAATAATCTCACCCATGCTAAATAAAGCTTCTTAAGTAACCATGATTCATAATTCATATACTTGTTGTGGGAATTAGCCTTAACCGACATAGACCATGAGAGCTTAACATGGAATCCGGTGTTACCCACACCGAAAAGGGTTGTCTTACTTGCCTAAGGTAAGACCATGGTTTTTTAGCTTTAGGATGCATTAGCTAAATAACTTACGAGATCTTCTTCTTACCGAAGGTCATCGTGGTCTGGTCCCTCTACTTCTTGTCCCTCGAGACTAGCGCCCAGACCAACTTCTCCTTCAAAAAACCCGGAGGGAACCGAAGAGGAAGATGATCTTTACACTATTGCTGACAACAGCAAAAGCAAAGTCATAGGAGTAGACTTACACGAGAGAAGATCAAGTGTCTCCTTTGACCTTTAGGATGACAACGGAACAAATTTAAAAGGACCAAGAGCGAGATCAAAACATGGCCAAGATGATAACCCAAATGGATTTGTCGTCAAAACATGTCATGGGTAGTGCTTCTAAAGAGGTGAATGTGGTTGGTATTAGTGGGGTAAACCCCGATGATGCACACTTTGAGGCTCTATATAATGAGGAACTGAGTTTTCTTGCAAATCAAGAAGGAGGTTTCCGTCCGAACTATCCAAGGTCGGGCAGGAACCAAAGTTGGAATAGAGAGCGTGATTATGGTTGGAGAGACCGTGACAGGGAATATCGTGATCGTGGAACTAACTGGAAGGAACGAGACAGGAAAAAAAAGAGATATGTACCTCCCCATGAGCTCCAAAATCCAAAAGAGCAAAGGGCTGACCCAAAAAATTTCTGCATGGAGGATATGCTAGCACGTATTCTCAACAGAGTGGAAGGGTTGGACAATGTCACAACCCAGGGGTACCCCCTAAATGTCACAAGGCATATAGAACCCCGAAATGCTCCATGTAAGTCACTTAGCATATCACAACATAAGATAATAGAAATGATGCAGAAATTTTAAATCTTTTTCCATACAATCGAAGTCTTTTATAAAAGCAAGCGGAAGTCTATAACACTTTGTCTCAAACCATCTAATACAACTTGAATAAATCTTTGGGACGCAGCCCATACAAAAGTCTAAAACATAAAAGAAAGACGTAAAGGAAAGGTGATCAAATCCTCGATGCTATGAGGACTCACCAAGTCTTCAACTCCTTGCTCTACTAGGAACCTAGCCACGGGGATGAAACTCAATATCGCCAGACCCTACATTTGATAAGAATGTAGGTAAGAGTATGTGTTAGTACAAAATGTACTAAATATGATAGCTAGCATAATCATCAACAAGAGCACAACATAAGTGTTAGTCAACATAAGACATATTCATAATCATAAGAGATACATCATATTCATAAGCATAGTAAATCCTTAGATCTTCATAACATAAGAGAACTACTTCTCAAGTAACCTCAAAGCATACTTTTTCAACGCATGGATGAAACCCCATAACCTCACCCATACTAAGTACAACTTTTAGGCCATCATAATCATACTTACCATCTTTGGATCTCATCCTTAGCTTAATTCTCATAGACAAGGGAACCTTCAACTTTAGACAAACATATCAAGGAAGGTAACTATAGCAATGATCCAAACTAAACATACAACATAAAGGAGAAACACTTCATAAGTCACCTCAAGGAAAGCTTGTGCAATGCATGGATAAGACTCCATAATCCCACCCATGCTAAGCAAGTCACTTTAGGCCCTCATTCATATTCATCACCTTTTGTGCAAGCCAACATCATCTTTAAAGACTCTTAATACTACGAGATACTTCCTTAAGCATATCTTAGTCAATCATTTATCTTGTTTCCCTTGAACACTATGAGATTCTTCTTGAAGCATGTCTTAGCTCATTACTCATCTTATTATTCTTAAACACTAGGAGATACTTCCTTAAGCATATCTTAGTCAATCATTCTAAATATGATAGCTAGCATAATCATCAACAAGAGCACAACATAAATGTTAGTCAACATAAGACATATTCATAATCATAAGAGATACATCATGTTCATTAGAAGAGTAAATCCATAGATCTTCATAACATAAGAGAACTACTTCTAAAGTAACCTCAAAGCATACTTGTGCAATGCATGGATGAGACCCCATAACCTCACCCATACTAAGTACAACTTTTAGGCCATCAAAATCATACTTACCATCTTTGGATCTCATCCTTAGCTTAATTCTCATAGACAAGGGAACCTTCACCTTTAGTAAAACATATCAAGGAAGGCAACTATAGCAACGATCCAAACTAAACATACAACATATAGGAGAAACACTTCATAAGTCACCTCAAGGCAAGCTTGTGAAATGCATATATAAGACCCCATAATCCCACATATGCTAAGCAAGTCACTTTAGGCCATCATTCATATTCATCACCTTTGGTGAAAGCCAACATCATCTTTAAAGACTCTTAACACTACGAGATACTTCTTTACGCAGATCTTAGTTAATCATTTATCTTGATACCCTTTAACACGATGAGATACTTCCTTAAGTATAGCTTAGTTCATCTCTACATCGAACACTTTGAGATACTTTATTAAGTACATCTTAGTTCATTAGGTTTAAACTCCTGGAGATGTTTCTTCAAGCATGTCTTAGTTCATTAGGTTTGAACTCTAGGATATGCTTCTTCAAGCATGTCTTAGTTCATAATTAATCTTGTTCTAGTTGGGATATAGCCTTAACCGACATGAGACCATATGAACTATCATATGATCCCTTTCGATGTTACCCACACCGCCAAGGGTTGGTCTACTTACCTAAAGTAGAACCTGTAGTGACCCTTCCAAAATTATCTAAGCAAATAACTTACAAGATTTTCATGCATATATTATCCTCACACTAAAAAAGGATATAAAAAGAATATTATCAACTTCCGAGTATAAAAATTTGCCGGTTCATGCTTCACACAAACATTCAAAACAAATAGTAAATTTAGTATATTACAAGACTTGGGTTTACACACCCCAAAAAGAACAAAACACATAGACATACATAGATTACAACCCATGGTGATATGATCAAATTAGCCTTCAAAATTTCATTTACATGTACAACAGATAAATCATGTACAAGTCCCAAGGTTTATACAAAATGTAGATGCCTATATGCAAATGTGATCTTCCTTAAGGGTCTCAAAATCTCCATCTACAATGGCTAGCTTCATGCATCCTCTCGAACATTCCCTACGATAGAAACAACTATCGCTAAGCATATAGCTTAGTGGTGTAAAATGTATAGGTTCGGAGCCCTCAGATTCACTAAGCTACCTTTCTCAAGTCATGGGCAGCACAATTGAAAAATAATAAATAAATCAAGTAAACAATATATAAAGAGTATCAAGTTCGATATTTAAAGATCAAAATGTCAAAAACGCTCATAGCACCATTTTCCAAGAGACTCAATAACAAGGCTCGCCGAATATATACATAATGTCGTCACACCAAGCATAAGGAGGTATCAAGAAGGACCGACGCCCTGCATCAAGAAGGGTCAAATCCCAATAATCAAGAAAACCAAGAACCATATTAAAAATGGCTTTCTAGTTCGTACTTAAAATGGACAACTTCCATACTTAAAACGAACTAAAAATCGAGAGTCAAGATGGAAAATGATCCGAATCAAGAGGCATGCCAATACTGACTAAGTCACAGCCACAAGAAGGACAAGGTCCCAACAAGAGTGCCAGGTGATCAAACAATCCGTACAAGTGGGCGAGTTACACAAGTGTCCTTAATTTCTTAAAGGATACCAACACGACAATGCAAAGTGACAAGAGGTAACCAAGGTACCAAGATAAACTTTCAGATATACCAGCAGGTAAAAGAGTGAAAGTACAAGTTTATACACAAACCTCAGTGCTTTAGCATAGAAACAGTCCAACACAACTTCAAGTGTTCAAACCGTAGACTAATCAATGTATCAAGGTCCTCAACTTGTTCACGAGTATATACAACCTTAAAAATAAAATTGAATAGCTTCTTTAATTACTAGCAGCTCAATAAGCTTAGCCTGTACAAATACAACTATGCTCCCAAAACAGTAATTCTGGCCAGCCTAGTACCTCATGTCGCAACTTAGATTTGAAATGGAAAATGGAAAAACTGGACTTTATATCCTTCATAAAAGATGTAGGTACATCTCTTAAGGTTGAAAATAATCAATAATCACCGCAAAATATATTTTGTACGATACGATATAATAAAAACACTAACAGTTGATCATACAGGATTTCTAATTCCGAAATCTGGACAGAACTTGTCCTATGTTGCGTCCCATATTTCGTATTCATAAAAGCTAAATTAGAGTTTAACATAAACATAAGAGTTGTAGGTATATAAATTATCTTTCCAAATAATATTTATTAATTGTAAAAGAAGTTCTATAGAACGAGATATTATTAAAATAGTAAACACTACCCAGCTCAGAAACAGATTTCATCAATTACCCAAGGGAAGGGTGCGTCTCGAATTCCAGCCAAAAAGAACAAGTTTTTCTCTAGTGATTTTGAAGAACAACTGGTTAGATAATGTTCTAAGGTTCTTACAATTCAGGGGAAATGAATTTCACTAGAGGAGGTGTGAAAATATAGTCTCAATAGTGATGTTTATCACATGTACAACTGTCACTAAAAGGTGGCTGCCCAAACAAAAATCTGGCTGCCCAAAATGCATACATATATACCTATATGTATATCCCTCACCTCCCTTTCAATTTATACATAATTATAATTATAATATTACATAAATACCCCAATACAATCCCTTAAATTACAATCACAATTTATGTTAAGCAAATTTGCAAATATCACAAAATTTCAAGTTCCCAAAATGAGAGTAAAACATACTGTAGTAAATAAGCAATGGTGTATCGACATGCGACTCTTGGTTAGTATTTAGAGGTGTTACAGAACCGGTTTATTGGCTTAGTTGGATCCACTAGCTAACCATCCTACGGGGCACGTAGTTATGGGATACAGAGATTGCTACTAGAAACCAGATTTTCCAAGTGAAGGCTTCCATCTCATGAGATATACTTTGGGAGACCCGGACTCTACTAGGTGAGAGTTTTCATTTTGGAAGTCAAACTCAACTAGGTGTGAACCTCCATCTAATTTCAATATCCACTCGGTGCTAAGCATAAATCCCACAAGATAGCTTATTAAGTCTTATTTAACTCAAGCCTTATGGAAAGATGTCCTTGACAATCAATCCAAGTTAATTCATTAGAATAACTCTTTTAGACCATGTGTGAGTAACTATCACCATCCATGATCACTTTACTCTTAGATTCAATTAGGTGAGAAAAGCCTTTCAACATTTGAATCTTCATTATACGAGAAAACCTTTCACATTAAGTTCATGCGAATAACCTTTCAATCTGCCCACAACAACAACCTAATCATTAACACTTCACTCTCAAAATATTTTTAAAGCATATACATAACCTTCATAAAACATGCATAATATCATATCTTGCCCTTTCTAGGGTCAAAGCTCATATCAAATCAACACATCTAGAATGACTACATTAGACATGGATATAATCACAATTCAAGTAATCAAACCACTACATGCATAATCTCATGTACTCATAATATAGGTCATGTTGGTAAAGTCCTTCCACAATAATACCATATTCAAATCAACATGCATCATAGCTTTACTCTCAAAGCCTTAACATACAAAGTTCATATTACAAGCCTTACTCTAAAATCCCTAATAATCATAAGTCATCATTCATGCTTTTCCCTCAAAGTATTACATCTCATAAACATCATACATGCCTAGTTTTTAAGAGAAGTCTACTCCTAATTTCTCATACATTCTTTATTCTTAAGCAATTCTAGTCATAATTCATCAAATAGCCCCAATCTCAATCAAGACTAATCATAGATCATCATGTATACTTTAACCTCATTCAATTCACATCTATAAGCCCTAATCTCAATCAATCTACAATACATATTATCAATCTTAGAAGATCCTCTCTAAATCCTCCATTTCCCTTTTCAAGGCATAAAACCCACTTACTTCAATTTAATCAATTATATTAGGGTTAACCATGGAAAACATGTAATATCATCATAATAACATGATTAACTACTAATTCAATCATAAACAATCAATATCTACTCAATTGGATCCATAATCAACTTAACCCATAATATTGGAAGGAACCCTAACTTGAATGGGGGATTTCATCTTCACAATTGGGGGAATTCTAGGGGACTCCATGGATGGATGAATCCATGTATGAATAAGTTATAATACCTTGGATACAAATCCCTCAAAAAGTTTGGAAGATTGACCTAGTTTGAACCTTCTTCTTCTTCTTCTTCTTCTTCTTCTTCTTCTTCGTCTTCGTCTTCTTCTTCTTCTAGTTCTAGAGAGAGAAATATTTCAAATGAGAGCTTTTGGGAATTTGTTTGCGCCTTGGGAAATAATAAATTAATTGGGGTGGTTAAAGGGTTAAAATATCTTATATAGGTGTACTAATACCATACAAAACGACCTCACTTAATAACCACCTAATTAGTAATAACCTAAAATAGCCTTCACTAGGCAGCCATGTGCCAGGCACCACGGCAGGCTCCATCAGCCGTGGTCCTTACCACGAGCCGTGGTCCTTGGGCAGTGGGTAGGCTATGAGGCTTTGGCCTCCACAAGACTATGGCATCTTCAAGAGCCTTCCAACGAGCTGTGGTCTTCACCACTGTCCGTGAAGTGGCTCGTGAAGGTGAGCCACTTTGAGTAAGCTTCAAGGGAGCTACAGTCTTAACCTTCATGGACCACACCACGAGCCGTGGCCCTCACCACTGGCCGTGGTGGTGGTTGTTTAGATGAGGTAGTGCATCCCAAGATTGGGGCAGCGTTGGCCCTTGGCCTTGGCTCTTGGCCCTTGCTTTGGCTCTTGTTTCCCTCACACTTAGCCCTAGTTGGCCTACTAAAATACGAGGTGTTACAAACAAAGTGCTCAAGGAAATGAAAGATGATAACTCAACTCTAAATCAGATGGTTACTTCTCACTCGGTGTCCATTAAGCTGCTGGAAACACTAATGGGTCAAATATCGACTCATTTGAATCCAAGGCTGAAATGAGGTTTGTTGAGTGACATCACGGCCAATCCTAAGAATGATGTTTGAATGAGTATCCTCGTCGTGCCATGATGTTAAATAAGGTGCTTCTTGGGAGGCAACCCAAGCTTTTATGTTTTTTATACTATGTTTGAAAAATGGGTTTTGAATGTGCAAGTTGAAAATTTAAATTTTTGGGAAAAGGACCAATTAGGCGAGCCAAGGTACCAGTCGAACACTAACCGAATAGGTCGGTGAGCCCAACTTAGATCACTGTTTGAACCAACTAGTTAGCTACAGGTTCTGTAAAACTCGACGGGCCAACGAACCAGTTGGCAAATCACCGAATGAGTCGACGACGTAAGTGAGCATCACTAACTAGCGCTTTAACTGAAGGGTAAAAAGTCCAAAACTGTTTTTAAATTAAAAAATCTCCCTCATTTCATACTTTTTGACTTCTACACTTTCACAACTGCACTCTTTATTTCCGTACTTGGTTTTACCATATTTTCATGTGGGATTGATTTCTCGGGGTTGGATTTTGCTCTCTGTTGCTTCATTCTACTTTCCATTATCGACTTTGAGGTTGGTTATCTAAACCCCTCACTATAAATTATGGTAATGGCAAATGCATGATCATTACACTGTTAATTTATGTGTGTAGTAGTAATTGATTGAATGATTGATGTTAATGTGTGCCTATTAGATCCCGAATTGCCTATGTTTGCTTTAATTGTTAAATCCCGTGTGTTTGAATGAAAACTGTTGTGTTGTGTTGATTTTATTATTGGTTCTAGTATGGGTGAAGTATGAGTAACCATGTTTGTGTTGATCGACTAATTTTGTCCAATGATACAGCCGTTGACGTTATTCTTAAGGGCAAAAGACATCGATTGGCCAATTTTGCCCAAATCAGGAGATGTCTAAGTACCCCGGGGTCATGGGTAGTATGGGTCTAGGCTTAATTGCATAAAATAGGTGCTTAATTTTGTTTGCGAGGGTTGCGGGTTAGATGTTTAATGTTGGGATCGCCTTTTTATCCTTCATGTTTGGGAGTTTTATTCTGTAGCATTCGGTGATACGCCTGAGCTCGCCGAATGCCCCTCCTGATCCACCGAAAGTCCCTAGACATCACCGACATGTGATGATTTATGAGTAATATTGTTTTGGAACATTCGGCGATCCCGAATTGGCTCGCAAAATGGATTTGGCGATTCACCGAATGATTCTAAAAGTTTTCCTGCATAGTTTTATAAATTTGAAATTTTTTGAACTACGTCTAAAGTATGTGGTTTTGTTTTGTAGGAATGGCTAGACCAAAAGTACCGGGAGAAATTAACCGCCCCAAAAGCGGGCTAGATGCATTGTCATAAACGAGAGGGTTGCACGCTCCCGGAAGGCACCGACTAAACTTTCTCCGACTAGGGGAAATGGAAGAGGAAAGGGGCCAATTATGCCCACACCAGCGAAGGAGAGCTCCACATCGAGAGCATCTATGCCACTCACTTCACTACCTCTTATAGGGAGGACTACTCAGGTGACATTTCACCAGTCTCCACATTTGAGCCGGAAGACAATCAACTTCTCTGGGCTAGGAGAGAGGAGCTACGCTCCAAGGCGATAAATGATCTTGCTCGGATCCCGGTACCTCCTACGCCTCCTCAACCACCAACTCTGATTGTTGAGCAAGTCCTTCTAGTGGCACTAGTTCAGGCACCCTCACCTCTTTCACTGAATAGATTGAAAGTCAATGGTTTGAGGACGATATTTGAAGAAAAGTGGTTCTCTACAGATGGTGACGTTGACCGGTACCCAGAGGTGTGGAACACGATAAAGTTCCACCGGTTTGAAATCTTCACAAAGCCCTGAGGCTACTATATTCCTACTTGGGTCTGGGAGTTATACTCTGCATATGGGGAGCTAGTACCAAAAGGGAGGAAAAAGGCCAGCGCTTTCAAGCTGGTTGAATATGTGGTAGTGCGGGGGAAGAAGGTAAAATGCAGCAACATAGAAATCAATGAGCTGCTTGGATGTACGCTGAATGTGATCCACTACTATGTGGATAAAATACAAAAGAAGACCCTCGATGATTTAAAGGGTTGGGTGGCACCGTTGATATCCGATACTACTCCACGGTGGATTGAGGCTGGGGTTCCAATTTATCATCAATGAAGACAATTTCAAACATATCAAGGTATTCCCTAAACACCCTATTCATCAAATCCATAAATGTCCGTATCGGGTTCTAAAATCCGTTTTCGGAATATCTTCTTCCTTCACCCTTAATAGAAGATAACCCAACCAGAGGTCAATCTTATTAAAGTAGCCCACTCCTTGGAGTTGGTCAAACAAATCATCTATCCTTGGGAGAGGATACTTATTCTTAACCGTAACCTTATTCAATTTTCGGTAGTCTATACACATTTGAAGAGAGCTATATTTCTTTCTAACAAAAAAGACTGGAGCACCCCATGGGGATATACTTGGTCGTATGAAACCCTTATCCAACAAATCTTTCAATTGGTCTTTCCATTCCTTAAGTTCTGCCGGAGCCATTCTATAAGGAGGAATAGAAATAGGTTGCGTATCTGGGAGAAGGTCAATAGCGAAGTCTATATCTCTTTCGGGAGGATACCGGGTAGATCTTCTGGGAACACTTCCAGAAACTCGTTGACGAAGGGGACCGACTCAAGAATAAGAGATTTGGAATCCTCATCCCTCAACCTAACTAAATGGTAAATGCAACCCTAAAAATCATCATTCTGGCCTTAATATAGGAAACAAATTGACCCTTACGTATAGAATTTCTCCCCTTCAATTCAAGGATAGGCTCATTCGGAAAATGAAACGTGACTACACGGGTTCTACAATCAATAGAAGCTTAACAAGAGTGTAGCCAAACCATACCGAGGATAACATCAAAATCTTGCATATCAAGCTCTACCAATTCAACAAGAGTAGCTCTATGGGATAAGGAGACAGGGCATATTCTATATACCCTCTTAGCCACAACATAATCACACAACAGGGGTAGAGACAGAAAAGGGATCTAACAACACATCTGAGAGAACATCAAACCTCATAGCCACATATGGCGTCATAAAAGACAAGGTAGCACCGGGATCAAGTAAAGCATAAACATCAAGTTGGAAAACTTTCAAAATATTGGTAACCACATCGGGAGAACCCTCTTGTTCACCACGAGTTTGTAGTGCATAAAATTTGTTTTCCTTGGAAGCATTCGAACCCGAACCACTTGGACCAGATAAAGGATAAGGTTGAGCCCTACGATGATTATCTCCTTTATTCTTAGCAACTGAAGGACAATTCCTTATCTTATGGTCTGTCTTACCACAACCAAAGCAAGCATTGGATCCCTGCTAGACATTTACCTTCATGTTTTCTTCCACACTTAGAACAAGTAGGAAATAGAGACCCACTACCATTTCCTCCTTGAGGCTTAGGGTTAGACACCCTCTCATTGTTGAATCTTGGAGGAGAATTATAAGAACCTTTCCCGGAAAACCTTTGTCGAAACCTTGAACGACCACGTCCACTGGACCTAGAGTATGAAGAGTTACCATCATCAGTTCTTGCCCTCTTTATTTCCCTAGACTTCTCCTTAAGCTTTTCATCCTCAATTTGTTGGTCATGAACCACAAGGAGAGAAATATCCATATCATAGACAAGCATAGTAGTACGACATTCTTTCACAACCAAATCGGACACTTCCAAAACAAACTTGCTCATTATATCCCTAGAGTATGCCACTAAAGAGGGAGCATAGTTCGACAACTGCGTAAATCTCAAAACATATTCTTTTACACTCATGTTCCCTTGTCAGAGATTGATAAACTCAAGCACCTTAGCCTCCCTCATCTCAAGAGAAAAGAACTTATCAAGGAAAGCTTACTTGAACGTTTCCCATTCTAGGGAACCCACATCTACCGAACTTGCTTCATTTCATTGGTTGAACCAGATTTGAGCAACACCCTTAAGTTGATAACATGCCAATTTCGCCTTTTCCACCGGCGTCACTCCCATGATAGCCAACACCTTGTAAACCTCATCAATGAACTCTGGAGGATCTTCCTCAACCATGGTTCCATAGAATTCCGGAGGATTCATCCTAGTGAAGTCCCTCACTCTAGATGTCGATGTACCCACATTTGGGTTCATGGGGACCACAACCTCCCTATTGGCTTGGGCCATCATGGTTTGAGCCAAAACTTGAAAAGCAGTCCTAAACTCTGCATCAGTCACTTGCTCAGCCAAAGGGTCTATCAGAGCTTGAGGAGCTTCTTGACTGTCATTCTCTCCCTCATTCCTTTTGGAAAAAGATCTTCGAGTAGTCATATCATGTAGACCATATGGTAAGGATTAGGAGGAAAACATTATAGAGTCAAACTCTATCACACGACTTTGAGTGAAGAAAAAAGTGAAGTTTCCTAAGCATCTTGTAGCCTCTCATTCATAAATGAGGTGCGCTTCAGACTTATATACAAGACTCTAGTTGACATGGTTTTTAGACATCCTAGAACCATTCTAAAACTTGTGCTCTGATCGCAAAGTTTGTCACGACCCAGGGGTACCCCCTAGATGCAACATAGTGTAAAAGACCCCGAGAGGCCTCATACAAGCCACTTAGCTTTCATAAACACGATAATAGAATTCGACGAGAATTTAAAATATTTTCAACACAATCAAAGTCTTTAATAGAAAAGTGGAAGTCTAATACACTTGTCTCAAAAACAATCTAATACAATAGAGACTTAGGATACAGCGCATACAACAATGTTCACAAACAAAAATATAAGAACATAAGGAAAATAGTGGCCTAATCCTCGAATGCTATGGGGACTCACAAATCTTCAAGTCTTGCCTCTACTAAGGATCCTAGCCACGGGGATGAGAATCGATATCGCCGGACCCTACATTTGGATAAGAAATGTAGGCAAGAGTATGTGTTAGTACAAATATGTACTAAATATGATAGCTTGTATAAACATAACATAAACATAATCGTAAGCATTAGACAACATAAGTCATAAATTATAATCAATGCACATCATAAATCATCATAACATTTGAGGAGTACTTCTTGAAGTAACCTCAATTCATCCTTAGTCACGACTTGGGTAACCGCCTCTAGTCTTACTCATCATGGAAGGCAACTCAAGCAACAATCCAAGATAATCATACATCATAACATTTTACATCTTATAGCTTACATTTAAAGACATGGGAAGTCACCACTTGCCTAACTACAAATGATCATGGGTAGTCGCCTCTTATCCTTCTTACTTTGGTATCATGGGTAGTCACCTCTTGCCCAATTCATACTTACGATCATGGGTAGTCTCCCCTTGTCCAACTTACATAATAGGAACGTGGGTAGTCGCCTCTTGTTCAACTTCATGGAATAAGGGAAATCGCCTTTTTTTCTATCATAAGGAATATGGGTACTCGCCTCATATTAAATTCTAAGGAATATGGGTAATTGCCTCATATTCTATTCTCATTCATAGGTCAAGGGTAATCGCCTCTAGCCTCACCAATTTCATAGTCTTTTAACTTAGATTAATTTTAGTTGAGAAAGTATTTCAACCTAGAATCATTCAATGTGAGGAAGCCTTTCACATTCATACATACATAAAGGAAATCATGTGGGAGGAATCCCTTCCACAACAATCACATCAACTATCAAGAATTAATGAATAGGCTTCACTCTAAAAGCCATTCCTTTCATAATTCATCACATAGGCTTCATTCTCAAAGCAATTCTTAATGTACCTTACCAATCCAATAAGAATACATCTAAACCCATAATTTCTCCGTTCATAGCATAAAACTCATTTACATCAATTTCTAATTTAGAAAAAAGGATTAGGCATGAGTACGTGGAAATTCATCATAATAGCGTAGAATCCACTCAATTCATTCATAATCAATCATGATTCACTCAATTGAATCAACATATACAAAGACCCACAACTTAGAATAAAACCCTAACTCAATTTGGAGAATTCTACTTTTTAATTGGGAGAACTTAGGGGCTCTATAGATGCAAGGATTCCATGGATTAAAAGCTATCATACCTTGCTATCAAAGACCAAAAGCAATTTAGGAATGGAGACTTGACCTTGACCCTAGCTTGAATCTTCTTCTTCAAACTTCTAGAGAGAGAAATATCTTAGAGAGGAAGAACTTTTGTCTTCTTTTAGAAGTTTAGGAGAATGACCTGAATGAACTAATTTGGAGGTTAAAATCACTTATGTAAGGGTCTTAGACATAGGTAAAATGATGTAGTATAGAAATAAAATAATTAGGAAAAGACCCTACTACAACTAACATTAACAGCTGACTGCAACCGTCGACTCACGACTGACGGACCATGGACTGACCAACGGTCTATCCTACACGGCCGTCAGTATATACTGAAACATTGGGCCTGACCTACAGCTGCTTGACCACGAGCCGTGGACTAGTCGACGGTCCGTGGGTCCGTCCGTGGTCTTTGCCCCTGGATAACTTTAAGGTGGCTTATCCACGAACCCACCTATGGTCTGTGGTCCCATCCACCGGCCGTGGTTGGCCTTCGTTGGATGGCATCTTGAAGTTATAAACATGCTCTTATGCCCTTTCTCGAATCCGAGGTGTTACAGTCCCACACCACGAGCCGTCTTTGTTCTCACGAGTCATTTAGTGGCTCGTGTGGAGGGTCAATCTTAAGGTGGCTACTGCCTCCCTTTTCACGAGCATCACTATGCGACCGGTGCTCACCACGAGCGGTTTAGGTACTCGTCAGAGAGGATCTCTCTTTGTCTTGACACTGTGAGCTCTCACGAGGTACACCACACCACGTGGTGCCCTTCACAGCTCGTTTAGGCCTTCGTGAAGGGTGCCCAGGCTCAGTCTTTGGCTTTTGACCTCTCACTTGGTCCCTTTCTTAGCCTACTAGATTCTGAGGTGTTACAAGAAGACACTTGGTCATATCTAGTATGCCATGCTCTGTTTTCTTTTGTCATGTCATATAGCAAAAACGATGCTGCCTCATATGGTTGTCCAATCATCCCACCTTGGGCAAGTTGATCAGCCACACCTTTGTTGATTGAATCAAGGCTACAATAAAAGTATTGTAGCAGTAAATGTTTCGGGGCACCATATGTTCGACATTGTAGGGGCAATTTTTGGAACTGCAGCAATATCTCATCTAGAAGTTCACCTTCAGTTCTCTTGATGTTTTGGATCCAGTCCCTGGGCTTTACCATTTTAGAGGGAGGAAAGAATCTCTCTAAGAAGGTTTCACTTAAATCCTCCCAAGAAGTGATATTGTAATTTGGTAACTCTATCAACCATCATGTAGCTTCACCCTTCAAAGAGAACGGAAATAAACTCAACCTTATTGACTGTTGTGAGATGTTCTTGAACACAAACAACCCACATACATCCAAAAAATTCTAAAGGTATTCATGGGGGTCTTCATGATCTAATCCCCCAAACATTCATCTGAATTGGAGTAGTTGTAGCATTGTTCTGGTCACATGGAAAACTGACTTGCCAATTATAGGAGGTAATCGGATGGCTCCTGTGGTTTGAATGATGTTCATGTGTATGTCATTCAAATCATCCATATTGTTGTATTGTCCATAGTGACTATCATTGTCACTACCATGGTCACTCATGTTCTAAACCTACAAATCTGCAAACGACAACACAAAGCAACAATCTACTACAACTAAATAAATTTAAAAACTAATTTCTCAAATGGAATTCTTAGCCATCACTCCCCACCAGCAGCGCCATTTTTTATAACGCTCAAATTACTCTCAAAAACAAATCGAAAGATTAAGAGGTCGTCGTCAATAAAATATACCTAACTAAGATTTGGGGTCGAATCCCACGGAGAGTGATATAGTGTTTGGAATTCTATCAAGAAGTTTTGAAAGTAAATCAATTCATTTGCAGCGATAAGAACAATGGGTGGATGATTCCACTAAATTTTAACAAAGGATTTTTGTACCAAGAGTCGTAATTAGACTAAGATTTCATAAATTCAAATAAGTGACAAGAAATCTAGGGGTGCGGAGATTGGAAATCGATGTCATATAGGGGTAATAGTGTTTCTCTATAGTGATGAACACTTATGGATAGGCTGGGTCATTTTTATGACACTAATCTTCTTTCGATCTCATAACATCAGTTTATAGAATCTCATTTTGATCTCACCTATGTGCATAATTAAGCAACCCATAACCTTACAGTATCCTCTCTTTCAATGCAGAAATAGAAAAAATATCTCCAACCCATAATTTCTTTTTCAAGCAAGCTACATACATCAAACTTAAATTGCTACTATCTGACTAATTATCCACTCCAATCAATCTCTTTTGAGCATCGATAGCAGATTGCAAGTAGGATTAAATTTGAAACCTTAACCCATCAATTAACCCAATGCTAATTAGCCCAAATCCATTAATGAACAGCAAAAAATAGAGCATAACACAATATCCACTACGTTAAATCAATACCCAACTCCATAATCACATCCCTAGACTTTGGGGTTTTAGCCACCCATCACAAAGTGTAGAGAAATTATTCTTTTTATAAAAGTAGCAATGGGTGACATAAAATTAAGCAATTATAAGCAAAATCGACTTTGAATTAAAATTCAAATTGTAAATTTTAAGAGAAAAGTTAAAAACTCAAAACTAAAGATGTTCTTCACAAGGTAAAATCCTTCTCTATGTAAAATTCTAGAGTAAAAGTCTTAAGACTAGTCCTTAGAAAAGATTTCTGGACCCTTTTTCCTCTCTCCTTTGGCTTTTTTGTAATTTTCCAAAATTCACAGTGTGACCATTTCGATGACGTTAGTCAGGCTCACCAATCTAATTCGATGGATCGTTGTTTTCTTTTTAGCTCACCTTTCTCTTGCAGTAGGCTTCAGGTATTTGAACCTTAGTCGGCGGGCTCATTTCAGCATGCCTTTCATGTTTGGTGAATCATTAAGTACCACCTTTGTTCGTCTTTTAAGCCTTCAATTTTTCTCCAAGTATTGTCACATTCGGCGATGGTAAGCATACTTGCCCTTTGCATTCGGTGAGTAGCCGCTCTTTTTAAGTTCGCCGACCTACCTCAATTAATTCAAGTGTTGAGCAATATCACTTTGGGAGAGGTCGTGCCTGTTGGGCGATACGCCCTTCTTATTAAGATATCAACAATATGGAGTTTACACACATTTTTTTCATGTTGTTGGCCTTTCTTCCAAATATTCATCATCGCCATCTCCCTTAGCCTTCACAGCTGCAAATCATCAAAATATTATTAGAATAGGACATAAATAGGCATTGAGGACACTAATTGTTGAACTAAACAGGCCTCAAATGAGTGTAAATCTACCACTCATCACTCATCAATAACATCAATCACAGATAAAATTTGTAATTCATTTGGTTGCGTTATGGACTTATATACATTGAAATTCACATCTTCATCATTCACCCATTATTTCAACTCGCCTCTTTCCACATCTACCAAAACTCTTCTTCTATCCAAGAATGGTCTACCTAAAATATGATAATTTCGGCATCAATCTTGCAATCGAGTATGACAAAGTTGATGGGAATGATGAACTTGTCTACCTTCACCAAAATATCATAAAGAACACCCATCGATCTTTTGATTGGTCTATCCGCCAAAAGGAGTCGCATTGTGGTCTTTTTCAGAGCACCCAACCCAAGTTTCATAAAATTTCAAATGACATTCAGTTTATGCTTGCTCCTGGATCACATACTGATTTGGAAAATTTATACATCTTGATGGTGCAAGGAATAGTGAATGCTCCCGATTCATCTTTCTTTACAACCATGTTGCTAGACATGATTGCGCTACAATAGTGTAATAGCTCCATCATTTCAAAATTCATGCTCTTCTTCTTGGTCAACAAATCCTTCTTGAATTTTGCATATTCAGGCATCTCGATCCAGTAAGGCATCAATCAAGGGAATGTTAATCGAGAGGCTCTTAAACATTGAAACGAACATCTTAAATTTTGCATCCCCATATTTCTTCTTCAGCCTTCGGGGAAATGAAGGGGTCACTCTAATTAGAAAATTCACACTATTCGGTGGAGTAGCAACAATCTCAACTTTTAAACCACAATCACTCCCGAGATTCGCATCAGTTCCTTATGTTAGACCAGCCTTAGGGTCATTATCATTCAACTCTACTGGTAACTCTTCATCATCGATCGTTTTATCTTTTTCTCCACTTTCAATCACCTCATCATCTTTGATATCACACCCTACCATTTTTCTACTCCTAGTCGCAATTTCTATACATAGAATATTCTCATTGTTTGGATTAGCGACGGTATCACTTGGGAGTCTTTCTTTTGGCCTTTGATTCAAATGGGTTGAATTATGACTCATTTGAGTTTCTAGTTACTTCATGGAAACTGAATGGGAAGTGGCAGTTTGAGTCAATGAGGAGAAATAATTCTTCATCTCTTTGAGAACTTTATCAAACCCATCAAATTTATGGACAATAAGGGCAAGCATATCTTTGGTCCTAAAGCTCTCGGGATCTACATTTGTCTCTTTTGGCTTTAGCCTATCATGAGTAGAAACATAACTCTCTCTATCATTCTCATGTTCACTTCAACTACTTCGATCACGCCAGTCAATTTCACGGTCTCTCAAACTTCCATCTCTATCTTTGTTCCAACCTTAATTTTTGTCTTGCCTTTGGTTGGTAGGACGAGAGACCCCCCCCCCCCACTTGGTTTGATAAAAATTACACTTCTTCATTAAACAAGGCCTCAAACCTCTCATCTTAACTACATTTTCCACCACTCAAGCTAAGAGCATTCATATTTTTAGACCCACTTCCATCACATGCTTAGTCAAGAGGTACATTTGTATCATAATCTTGGCCATGTTTTCATCCCTCTCTTGATATTTTTCAACATTTGTTCTTTGGAAAAGGCGTAAGAGATACTCTTTACCACTTCGTCCTCCCTAGTATGTCAATCTCAGTTTGTTTTTTACATCCTGTCAAGCAAAGCAGAGGTAGTTGAAAAAGGTTAATGTATTATCACACCACTGGCAAGATTATCAGCCACAAACTTATTGATTTGATTGATTGATCTATATAAAACTTACAAGAGAACCTTTTTGGGAAGACTATGAGTGGGACATTGCATAAGCTTTTTTCTAAAAATAAAGTAAAGTCTTATGAATAGGTTCTCCATCAATTTGACGATAGTTTTTAATCTCATCCCAAAGTTGGACCATCTTTTATAGTGGGAAGAATCTTTCAAGAAAGGCATCCATTAATTCAGCCCATGAAGGAATAGTCTTCCGATAATTCTCCCAACCAAATGGAAGCTTCTCCCATTAAGGAGAAAGGTAACAACCTCAAACAAATTGTTTCTTGAGTTACGTTGTTGAAAGTGAAAGGATCACACACATAAATAAAATTTGGATATAATCATGTGGATCCTCATGAGACAATACCTCAAAGAGTTCCTCCATTTGAAGTAAGTGCAACATGGTACTAGTGACATGAAAGATGGTGTTTCCCATAATTGGGGGCTAACGAATGGCTAACACGACCTGCATCTCTCGATAGAACATCATCATTCATATTTCCTTCATTGCTAGAAGCATCATGTCACGATCCAGGGGTACACCCTAGATGTAACAAGGCGTACTCAACCCCGAAGGGGTTTCATACAAGCCCCTTAGCATATCATAACATAAAGCAATAGAAATGATGTGGAAATTTTAAAAGTTTTTCCATACAATCGAAGTCTTTTATAAAAACAAGTGGAAGTCTTTAACACTATGTCTCAAACCATCTAAACAACTTTGAATAACTCTTGGGACAGAGCCCGTACAATAGTCTAAAACATAAAAGAAAAACATAAAGGAAATGGTGGCTATTTCCTCGAATGCTATGAGGACTCACCAATCTTCAACTCCTTGCTCCTACTAAGAACCTAGCCATGGGAATGGAACTCAAGATCGCCGGACCCTACATTTGATAAGAATGTAGGCAAGAGTATGCGTTAGTAAAAAATGTACTAAATATGATAGCTAGCATAACATCATAAGAGCATAACATAAGGGTTAGTCAACATAAATCATATGCCCTAATCATAAGAGATACTTCATGAAACATAAACTATAAGCATAAGAGACAACCACATTGTCATAGGCATAATCTTCAACATAGGCATAATATAATTATTAGTCAACCCTTAGTCCTTCATGTCATAATAGGAACACCTCATAAGTAGCTTCAAGTCATACTTGTGCAATGCATGGATGAGACCCCATAATCTCACCCATACTAAGTACCACCTTAGGCCATCATACATACTTACCTTCTTTGGTCTCATCCTTAGCTTCTTTCTCATAGACAAGGAAATCTTCACCTTTAGTCAATTATAACAAGGAAGGCAACTATAGCACAATCCAACATAAACATACATCATATAAGAGAAACACTTTCTAGGTAACCTTAAGTCACACATGTATTGGAAGGGCCTTTCAAGGTACAATCCAAACTAAACATACATCATAAGCATAAGTCATAAGCATATTCATTGCATAGATAATCATAACATAATAGGAACATATCATAGCTACCTTCAAAGCATACTTGTGCAATGGATGAATAAGACCCAATAATCTCACCCATGCTAAATAAAGCTTCTTAAGTAACCATGATTCATAATTCATATACTTGTTGTGGGAATTAGCCTTAACCGACATAGACCATGTGAGCTTAACATGGAATCCGGTGTTACCCACACCGAAAAGGGTTGTCTTACTTGCCTAAGGTAAGACCATGGTTTTTTAGCTTTAGGATGCATTAGCTAAATAACCTACGGGGGCACGTAGTTTATAGGATAAGGAGATTGCTACTAGAAACCCGTCCTTTCTGACGGGGGAGCTTCCATCTCAAGAGATTGCTTCAAGGAGTCCGGCCTTTCTGACGGAAGAGATTCCTTCTAGAAACCTGGCCTTTCTGATGGAAGAGTTTCCATCTCACATCAATATCCTCTCGGTGCTAAGCATAATTTCCACGGGGTACTTGTTAAGTCATAACTTGTTTCATTAGAATTTCTCATTAGATCATGCGTGAGAATAACCTTTCAACGTCCATGTCTTCATATAGATTCAATAAGAGAGAATAGCCTTTCAACCTTAGAAACATCATATAGTGAGAAAACCTTTCACATCATGTTCATTATGTGTTCATGAGAATAACCTTTCAATGAATCACAACAACATTATCATAATCATGGACACTTCATTCATAGTCATGCATAAGTGTGTATGTGAGAATAACCTTTCAACAACACAACAACTAGATCATAATCATATTCACTTTACTCTCAAAGTGTTCTTAAAGCATAGAAATAACTTTTATACAACATGCATGATATCATATATAGCCCTTTCAAGGGTCAAATCTCATATCAAGTCAACACATCTAGAATGACTACATTAGACATGGATATAATCATAATTCAAGTTGTTCAAATCACTACATGCATAATCTCATATTTTACCTCCTTGAGGTTCAAGTCTTTCCTTTGATCATCATATCTAGAATTCTAACATTTGACATGGATATCATCATAACTGAAGTGATTCTATCACTTCATACATTCAATCATACATACGGTAGATTAGGTGGGTAAAGTCCTTCCACAACAATTCTAGCTAGTAGTCTACCATTATCATATAAGCTTCATTCTTAAAGCCTTAACATACATAGTTCATCATATTAGCTTTACTCTCAAAGCCCTAACAATCAACATTCATGACTACAAGTCTTACTCTCAAAGCTTTACTTCTTACAATCATCATACATAGCTAGATTACAAGGCATTCTAATCACATGCTTCATTCTTAAGTAATTCTAATCATATATCATCATAAAGGTTCAATCTCAAGCCTTACTAGTCATGATCCATCACATATACATTATTCTAATTTAATTCATGTCTACATGCTTTTATTCTTGAACAATTACTATACATATCACCAAAACTAGAATATCATCTATGAATCCTCAATTTCCCTTCACACGATACAAACCCACATTACTTCAATTTAATTAGTTAGACTAGGGTTAGGCATAGAAAACATGTAATTCAATCATAAACAATTAATTTCCACTGAATTTGATCAACATACAACATAACCCACAACATTGAAAAAACCCTAACTTGAATTGAGGAATTCTTCATCAAATTGGGGGAATTCTAGGGGACTCCATGGATGGAAGAATCCATGGATGAATAAGCTATCATACCTTGGATACAAAGCCCTCAAAGTCTTGGAGATAGAATGCCTTGATCTTGACCCTATCTTCAAACTCTATCTTCTTCTTCAAGCTTTAGAGAGAAATATTGGAGAGGAGGACTTGGGGATTTGATTTGGGGTTTTTGGGAATAAATAACTTAATTGGGGTGGTTAAAGGGTTAAAATAGCTTATATAGGTGTACTAAGACTATACAAAATGACCTCACTTAATAAACACTTAGAACATAATTTACCAAATTAACCTTCATTAGGCAGCCATGTACCAGGCACCATGGCAAGCTCCACGAGCCATGATCCTAACCACGAGCCGTGGTCCTAACCACGAGCGGTGGTCCTTCCCGTGGTCCTTGGGCAGTTGCTTGTCTATGAGGCTTTGGCCTCCACAAAACTAAGGTATCTTCACGAGCCTTCCCAAGAGCCGTGTTCTTCACCACTGGCCATGAAATGGCTCGTGAAGGTAAACCATTTTGAGGAAGCTTCAACCTAGCTACTGCCTTAGCCACAACGAGCCGTGGTGGTCACCACGAACTGTGGTGGTGGTCGTGAAGTGGGGCAGTGCTTAGGAAGCCTTGGGGCAGCCTTGGCCCTTGACTTGGGCCTTACCCCTTGGCCTTGGCTCTTTCCCCTTGCCTTGGCTCTTGTTGCCCTCACACTTAGCCCTAGTTGGCCTACTAAACTACGGGGTGTAACACATCATACCCTTGAGAAATCATATTATCATCTACAAGTTCAATAAAAGAGAAAACAAAGTAAGAGTACACGACAACAAATGACTAGTTCAATTAATGAATTTCTATGCATCATGCCCCAGCAAAGGCGCTATTTGATAACATTCCACTATAAACCTTAGAAATTGATGTACAGACGATCGTTCACAATATATAACCTAATAAGGAGTAGGGGTCGCTTCCATATGGAATGGTTAGAAAGAATTCACCATACGATGTATTCATAAGCACTAGAGTCTTGTAAGTCGATCAAAGTTATGAATGAATATAATTTGTGGGTTTAATTAATAATTCAAGTTTAGCAAATTAGATGTTAACAATTTTCAAAAGCAAGTGTATTACAAGAGGTTTTCATAAATAAGAGAAAAATCTTAGGAATGTGCTTAAATGGATGTTTATTTCACAAAATGGGTAGTATCAATTTCTAAAACTAGTTGATTGTCAATATGTATCCTAGATTTACAATAATGAAAACTATTTATCAATCAACCATCAGATCTCAAAACCCAACATGTTCAACAATAGAAATCAATCCAAAACATTGATTGAGCCAAAAAATTTTAAGCTAAGGCACTTAACTGAATCAAATCAAGTAATCATCAACTATCTTCCACTCTAGAGGCCTTTCACAAGAAACACAAGAGATCTAAGCTAAATAAGAGTTTTCCACCTCAAATTATAAATTAAACATTGAAGAGACAACTAAGCCCATATCAAATCAACAATATATTTTATTAATTAATTCACACTCATATGCTAATTATGCATCCATTACAAGTGCACAACCCTAAGACTATGGGGTTTAGCTATTTATACTAAAAGGTAAAAAGAAATTACAAAAAAATATCATTTAGTGTAGCTAATTGATTAAAAAGAGAATGAAAATGAAATCCCCAAATTCCTTCAACCTCAAAATCCCAAGTACAAGATAATCTATCCAAGTAAGAAGCTTCCATAGTACAAAAAATATTCAAAAAGTGTAAAAGTACTATTCTCTCTCAAATAATTTATATATTTCCAGAAATCCTCATAAATACCTTTTTTTCACAAACCAAAGTATACCCTAGGTGGAACATGACGTATAGGACCCCGAGAGACCCTACAAAAGCCACGTAGCATAAATTATATAAGATAATAGCATTTAAAGAATTCAAAAGTCAGCCTTATATCAAAAAGAGTTTGACAAAAGCGGAAGTCTAACATAAGTCTCAAAGTCATCTAATACATCATAAGGAAAGTGATTGGGAGGTAACTCATACATCACATACTAGTCTGAAACAAAAATAACATAAAGTAATAAAAGAGTCTCGGAACTTGAAACATGAGGACTTACCTATCTTCGAAAGCTCAAAAGGATTAACTAACCATGAGTGTGCGGAATGGGAACGTCAGACCCTACATTAGTGAAACAATGTAGCCACAAGTATGCATTGGTATATGGAATGTACTAAGTATGATAGCAATGCATAAGAATTATGAAATTATGCTAAAAAGGACTTTACATGACATACCATGACCAAGTTAAATCATAAATAACATGTTAGAAAACATAAGTCGTAATCATGGCCAATGCAAGCTAAACATCTTCAAAACATATTTAAGATACTTTTAGAAAGAAACCTAGTTCATTATTGGAGGATGTTTTCCATTAACCGACATAGACCATGTGAGCTATAACATAGAATCTGGTGTCTATCCCAAACCAAAAAGAGATGTATTTATTTGACAAGGTAAGAACCATAAACTTGAGCTAAGGTGGATCCACTAGCTATGGTTTATCTAAGACAAACCTATGGTGGCACATAGTTATGGAACATGGGTAATAGCCGCTAGTCCATTCGTTGCTAAGCATAAATCCCACGGAATAGTTATCCATCATATTCATCTTATTATCCATAGATAAGCACAATCAAGTAGCCAATCCAAGATAGAGTTCATTTAGAATAACTCCTAAATCTTGATTCAATATTTAGTTGAGAAAACCGTTCAACCCTATGAATCTTTCAAGTAAAATAACCTTTCACAAAAACAATATCGATGCTTTAATCTCAAAGCAACCTTAAATCATTCATACTGACTTCATGAAAATATGAATATCTCCATAATTTCATAGTTGATGAGTTTATCATAAGATCATGTTTGCATAATTGAAGCATGGCCAAGTGCAATTTCAACTAAATATCATAGATTAACATCAAATAATGCATTAGAAGACTTAATTGATCATAATAAATCATAATTGGAAGAAACCCACATTTCTTGAATTGAAACATTAATTTGATAATTGGAGAATTGAATTGGAAACATGAAATCTTTAGGCACCCCATGGAGGAAAGGACTCCATCAGTGAATGCACACAAACCTTGAATTTAGCCCAAGAAAAATGGAGGAATTTGGAAACTTGAATGGAACCCTAGCTCTTTTTTTCTTCCTTTGCCTTGAGAGAATTTGGGAGGATGAACTTGGTCAACTTTTTTGGGAATTTTGGAGAATGAGTTCAATTGGGTAATTTCGAGGTTCAAAATGTTTATATAGGGCCTAGGGGAGAAGGTAAAACGACATAGTATTAGGTTAAAATAAGTAGGAAAATACCCAGTATCCCCTTTTAAAATAACTATCGGACCCCATCTATAGGTTGATCTACGGTCTGTAAGTCCTTCAACGAACCGTACTGGTCAATCGTAGACGGGTTACTAGGACCTTAAAATTCCCCCATTTTTGACGGATCCCATGTATGGTTCGTAGGTCTTCCTATGGTCCGTAAATGCCATCCGTAGAACCCAACCTTAACTCTCAAAATTTCACTATGTCTGGAGGTCACCTTTGAGACCTACCTACGACTCATATATGGGATGAAGAACCGTCCTGGTGAACCATTAAAAGGGTAGTGTAACTTGACTTTTTAAAAATTATTTTTCCCACCACATAAAATTTCCATCTACGACCCATAGGAGCACCTACGGTCCGTAGATGGGACCTGTAGACACAGACACCATCTAAAAATCTGCATTTTCCTTCCTTTCCAAATCTGAGGTGTTACAACATCTCCCGTTTGGGAATATTCATCCTCGAATGGAAATCAAGATATCATAAGGAGGGTAGGAAGAAGATCTAACAACCCAACATGAATGCAATCACATAAATGTACATATCCGAGGAGAGAAAATCAACTCCAAGCTAAAGCATATGCAAAACATCATCTCACAAGGCCTATATGTAACTCATACTCAAATGCACATAAACATGGAGAAATCAATCAAGCTTACTCATTTTCTCGAAATTAAGTTTTTTCATGGATATGCATGTATGAGGAAACATGGGAATGACCAAGACATATGAAACCAAAAGAGTGAACCATGAGGAACTAAATACCTCAAGATAGAGTAGGGACGGAGGGAAAGAGATAAGAATAATAAGACATCATAGAGGCCTCGGCCTCCCTAGTAGCACCTTCAACTAACTAATTCCTCCAAAGAACCTTTATAGAATCAACTGCTTTGTTTCTCAACATCCGGACTTGCCGGTCCAAATCCTTACCATAACCTCTTAATAATAAAGGTTATTCTTCATACGAAGACTCTCCGATGGTATTATAGACGTCGGATCACCAATACATTTCTTCAACAAGGCGACATGGAAAATTGGGTGCACTGATGCTAAGTCATTAGGAAAATTAAGTTCATAAGAAACTTTACCAATACGCCTCAAAATCTAATATGGGCCCACATAAAGGGGACTAAGCTTCCCTTTCATTAAAGACCTCCTCACACCCTTCATGGGAGAAATTTTCAAATAGACCCAATAAACTATGTCAAATTCAAGATCTCTTCTTCTAACATTGGCATAGGACTTTTGTCTGACTTTGAGCCATTTTCAACCTTTCTAATAAGTCGAACTTTCTCCATAGCCTCTTGTACCAAATTGGGGCCTATCAAAGCAACCTCACCCACTTCAAACCAACCTGTAGGAGATCTACACCTCCTACCATAAAGGGCCACAATGGATCCATACCAATGCTTCAATGATAGCTATTATTATACGCAAACTCAATCAAAGGAAGATGATCATCCCAACTACCCTTGAAGTCAATCACACAACATCTCAAAATATCTTCCAAAGTTTGGATAGTACGCTGCACTTCCCCATCGGTTTGAGGATGAAAGGTCGTACTAAGCTTAACACAAGTACCAATCCCCTTTTGGAAAGAATTCCAAAACTGAAAAGTGAATTGGGTACCACAATCGAAGATGATAGATAGGGGCAATCCATGAAACCTAACCATCTCCCTTTGATATAAGTTAGCATAGTCTTCCGCCGAATAAAAAACCTTGACGTAGATGAAATGAATCGATTTCGTCATATGGTTTACTATAACCCAAATCGATTCATGTTGTCGTTGGGTGTGGGGTAAATCAACATTAAAGTCCATATTTAAATCTTCCCACTTCTAAGTAGGAATACTGATATCTTAGGACAAACCTCCCGTATTTTTTCATCCCATTCCACCAATAGACCTCCCGTAAGTCACGGTACATCTTGGTCGCTCCCATGTGAATGGAATGTCAAGAACTATGGGCTTCTAATAGGATTTGCTCTCTCAAGTCATCTACATTTGAAACGCACAAACGACCTTGATATTGAAGCATTCCATCTCCCCCTTGGGAGAAAGCCTGAACAGACTCTTTAAGCACCTATTCCTTCAACTAAATTAAGATCAGGTCAAGAACTTGCTTTTCTTTCACTTCCAATGCAATAGACGATTCTAAACCATTATGAACCATAACACCACCTTTGGTGGAGTCAACCAACCGAATACCCAATCAGGCCAATCAATGAACATCATGAACCAACTTCTTCTTATTTTCCTCAACATGCGCAACACTACCCATTGATAGCCAACTAAGTGAATCTGCCACTACATTTTATTTATCGGGGTGATAGAGGATGATCATGTCATTATCCCTTAATAACTGAAGCCGACTTCTTTGGTAAAGATTTAGATCCTTTTGTTTGAAAACATATTGCAAACTTTTGTGATCGATGAAGACATCAACATGCACACCATATAAATAATGCCTCCAAATATTTAAAGTAAACACAACCACCGCTAGTCCTTTTCATGAATCTTAAGTTGCCTTGAAGCATAGGCAACGACTTTCCCATTTTTCATAAGGACACATCCCAACCTAATTCTTGAAGCATCACAATAAACAACAAACTCATCAGATCCTTTCAGCAAAGTCAGCACCAGAGCGGAGGTAAGTCTATATTTCAATTCATGAAAACTCTTCTCACAAACATCCGACTAGAAGAATTTAACTTTCTTTTGGTTCAATTCTATCAATGGAGAGGCAATAGAAGAAAACCCTTCCACAAACCTTCTATAGTAACCAACAAAGCCAAAGAAACTTCTAATATCCGAAGGGGATAGAGGTCTAGGCAAACTCTTAATTGCATCTGTCTTCTTAGGATCTACCTCAATACCCCTATCAGAGACAATGTGACCAAGAAAATCCACAGACTTACTAAACTTTTTAAAGAGTTGTTGTTCCTTGAGGACTTGTAACACAATCTTCAAATGATCGGTAAGCTCATCCTCACTCATTATAATAGATCAAGATATCATCAATAAACACAATCACAAACATATCAATGTATTTTTTGAAAACCCTATTCATTAAATCCATAAATGCGTCCAGAGCATTAGTCAACCCGAATGGCATCACCAAAACCTCATAATGACCATACCCAGCACAAAAAGTCATCTTCAGAATGCCATCCTCTTTCACCCTCAATTGATGATAACCTGATCAAAGGTCAATCTAATAGAAGTAATTTGCTACTTATAGTTGGTTGAATAAATCATCAATCCTCAGAAGAAAGTACTTGTCTTAATAGTGAATTTCTTCAACTAACGGTAATCAGATAGGAGCACCCCATGGAGAGATACTCGGTCGGATGAAACCCTTATCCAACAAATCTTTCCATTACTCTTTTAGTTTATTAAGTCTTCCAGACTCATTGGTAAGGATGAAACGAGATAGGTTGCGTATTAGAGAGAAGGTCAATACTAAAGTCAATTTTCCTTTCGGGAGGAACACCTTGTAGATCATCGAGAAACACTGCTGGAAACTCATTAACAACAGGGACAAACTCAAGAGTAGAGGTTTCGGAATCCGTATCCCTAACCCAAATAAGATGGTATATGAAACCCTTAGAAATTATGTTCCTAGCTTTAAGACAAGAAACAAATTGATCCATAGGAATAGAATTTTCTCCTTTCCACTCGAGGATAGGTTCATTTGGAAACTGAAGCTTGACTACTCGGGTTCTACAATTAATAGAAGCATAACAAGAATGCAACCAATCCATACCAATAATAACATCAAAATCTAACATATCAAGATCTACAAGATCAACAAGATCAACATGAGTAACTCTATGGGATAAGGAGATGGGACAATTTTCATAGATTCTCTTAGCCACAATAGATTTACGAATAGGAGTAGAGATAGAAAAAAGATCTAACAATGAATCTGGAGAGATGTCAAACCTCATCGCCACATATGGCATCGCAAAAGAAAAGTTATAACTAGGATCAAGCAAGGCATAAACATCAAGATGAAAGACTTTCAATATACCGGTAAGTACATCGAGAGAATCCTCTTTCTCATGATGAGTTTGAAGCACATAAAATCTATTTTGCTTTTGACCTTAACTAGAACCTGATCGAGGGTAAGGTTGAACTCTTCGACGATTATCTCCTTCATTCTTAGAAACTAAGGGACAATCCCTCATCCTATGATCTGTCTTGCCACAACCAAAGCATGTATTTGAGACATCTAGACATTTACCCTCATGCTATCTTCCACATCTAGCACAAAAAGATAATGAAGATCTACCACCATTTTGTCCTTGAGGCTTAGGGTTAGACACCATATCTTTGTTGAATTTAGAAGCTGGAGCATTGGAGGAACCTTTATCGCAAAACCTTTGTTTGGACTTACAGCAACCATGTCCATCGGACCTCAAATGTGAAAATTCACGATCACCCGTCCTTTCCTTCTTTGCCTCCCTTTATTTCTCCTTAAGTTTCTCTTCTTCTATTTTTTGAGCATGTACCATTAGAAGAGAAATGTCCCTATCATTGATGAGCATGGTAGTATGACATCTTTCACTACCATCTCGGACACTCCTGAAACAAACTTACTCATCCTTGCCCTAGGATCCGTCCCCGTGGTAGGAGCATATCCAGATAATCCTTGACGAAGGTTGATGAATCCAAGTAAGTTTGCCTCTCTCATCTCAAGAGGAAAGAACCTATCAAGAAAAGCTACCTTAAACTTTTCCCAATCAAGAGGACCCACATCAACCACCCTCTCTTCTTTCCATTGGTTGAACCAAACTTTAGCAACACCCTTAAGTTGGTAAGCGACCAATTCTACCTTTCCACCGGTGTCACTCCCATGATCATCAACACCTTATACACCTCATCAATGAACTCTTGAGGATCTTCCTTAACCTTGGAACCATGCAACTCCGGAGGATTCATCCTAGTGAAGTCCCTCACTCTAGTTGCCATTGAACCCACATAGTTAGGAAAAGACTCAAAAGCCCCTTTTAAAATAACTATCGGTCCCCATCTACAGTCCGTAGGTAGTTTGATTGATGTACTGGTCAATTGTAAATGGGTTATTAGGACCCTAAAATTCACCAACCTTCGACGGATCCCATGTATGATTTGTAGGTTATCCTATGGTCTCTACATGCCATCCGTAGAACCCAACTTTGACCCTAAGAATTTCACTAAGTCTGGAACTCACCTATGTGACCTACCTACGACTCATATATGGGATGAAAATCGATCTTGAGAGCCGTAAAAAGGGTACCGAAACTTGACTTTTTAAAAATTATTTTTCCCACCACCTATGGTTTCCATCTACTGCACGTAGGAGCACCTACGGTTCATAGATGGGACCTATAGACACATACACCAGCTAAAAATATACATTTTCCTTCCTTTCAAATTTGAGGTGTTACACGTTTTGGCCAATTCGGCAAGGCAGATCATGCCAGCCATATAAATCAGTGATGCACCAAATGGAACTCTCCACCGCAAAATTGACCTTTCAAAATTTGTCTTGGCCTTCAAAGTTTAGTAAATTTTGGCGACCTCAATGAAGAACGCTAACTAGATTTAATGAGTCGTCGATGGACTTGAAGCTCACTGACCTGGCCTGATTCGTTGGACTAAGTTTTCTTATATTTTTTGTGATACTAGTGATAATGCTTAAACTACACCTCAAAACTAATCAAAAAGTATGTGGTCGTCGTCAATAAAAAATACCCAACTAAGAGTCGAGGTCGGATCCCACAGAGAACATGATTTTGTAGATTGAAAAGATAGATAACTAATAGCTACAAGCTTGAATCTAAACACAACAATACACAATTTTCAAATTAAGAGAATGATTTAGTAACACAAATAAAGGCTTTGGGAAAAGAAAAATTCAATCAAGGTCTAATTGGGAATTGGGAAATTTGGCCTTCAACACTCACTCAATGATCCATTGCAATCTGAACGCATGCTCATTCACTCATGGGTAGGCTAGGTCATCATAGGTTAGTCCTAATCTCTTTTCGGTCTCAAAGGACTATTTTATAAGATCTCCTTTGGGTCTCAATCATGTAATTCAACAAAACAACATAATAATTTAACTTATACCTCTCTTTAAAGCAAGTGTTGCACTCAATAATTAAACCCTTAAACTTTCTCCTTTCGGTCTCAAATTTAAAATTAAAATGTTATTATCAATCTAAGTTTTCACTTCACGGATTATATTTTCAAGCAACCCACAAAGATCAGACACTAGAATTGAGCGTGCACTCTCAACTCATAAATTCAAACATGAAAATTATATTAAATCCAACTCATAAATGTTAAGCATGGAATCAAATATAAAAGCAATAGGATGAGAAATCAAAGACCCAAATGAATTTCCTATTTCTAGCACAAAGCCCCAACCTCAATAAGCAATTACACCCACAATTCATACAATACAAAGCAAGGAAAAGAAAATAGGATAAAAAATAATAGCATTAGAAAAAAAATCTTCAAACCAAAAGATTAATTATGAGGCACTTGTCTGCAAAGTCTCAACCCAAAATTACGAACAACAAGAATACTACTCTAATCTAAGAAAATGAGTTTTTCGCTTCACAATATTCTCTCTATCTCTCTCTTGAATTTTGGATGACTGGATGATGAATAATCTCCATCTCAAGCCCCCTTTGTGTGAATTTGGACCACTGCTTGATAATTTCAAATTCTACCCCTATCTGGATAGGCGGTCTCTGCAAAAGCGACTAGGAGTTCAAAAAAGTAGATGTCGCAAAAGCGAACATCCTGTCGCTTAAGCAAACTCCGCCTTTTTGCAAAAGCGAACCCTGCATCATTGCTTAAGCAACCAGTTGACTTTGGTTGACTGTTCGCAAAAGAAAATACCAGGTCATAGGTGAAAGATCTAGAACTCAATTCCTGCCAGGTTCAACTCCTTTTCTACTTTTGTACATCATTTTTCCTCCCAACAACAAACAACTGAAATTAATACATATCAAATGATAATTAGCCACTTTCTCTACTTGAGAGCCACAAACTCATAAGAAAAGATCCACAAATGAGTGCAAATCCACCACTCATAAAGGAAAACCAAATCCAAAACACAGGAGGCACTCAATTTAAGCACAACACTCTTCAACTTTAACTAAGGATCATGGTCATGGCTTTGGTTGGTAATAATAATTAGCAAGAAAGCAAGTACTTTCCATTTCTAGAACTCCCTCAAGTTCAAGCACAATTTCAAAATTCAATGAATTTCAATAATGATCAAGAGACAACAAGAATCCTAAAGAAGTGACACACAATTACTAGTAAACTAACAACTTCCCTTGACTCAATTTTGGAATCTATCAACTTCACCAATCCATCCTAGTATTCAGGCCCTCACAGGAAAAGAAATGTCCTACAAAAATACACACAAGTATTAACAATACAAGGGACAACTATGCAAACACTCACACTCACAACGAATCATCTCATGTACACAAGTGTCACACAATAGGCTTGCCCATATTTTCAAACAACATTGACTCAACCTAATTCGGTTGGAGTTCACAAATGACTTTGTTAATCTTGTAATGTATCTTTAGGGAAGGTTAGGATATTATTTAGGAAGTGACTACACCCTCCTTGAAAACTACACAAGAAATTTTCATTCAAACACTTTTTCCACTTTTTCTTCATTTTTCAAATCAATGCACATCTCACACAATTTTCAACTTTTGGAGGATTCAAGTCTCATTTATTCAAACTCTTTCTTTCTTTTTCACAACTTTTTTCTTTCATTGAAATTTTCTCCTCCATTCTCAAACTCTTTTTTTTTATCAAGCCCTCATGTGGTAAGCATACATCTATAAGTTTGCCATAACACCCCCAACTAAGGCTTTTAGCCTCAAGTTTTCTCAATTTCAAGAAGGGAAGGGTTCAAATGAAGGTTACTTTTAAAAAGGGACAAGGCTTGTAATGTGGTTGCCAATAAAAAAGATAAGGCTCAAAGGAGACAACTAAGGATATATTTAGTGCAAAGGTAGGATCTTTTAGGCTAAGTGGACCTTAAGGACAATTAAAGAAAGACTTAGATCATTTCTCCAACCAAAAACAATCAAACTCAGCATTTTAAAACTAACCGAGCAAGTTATAGTTAACACAAGTGAACACAAGGAATTATTAACAATAACTCACCACATATGGCATGAACACTATACAAGAAGAATCAATTTCACTTCCTAATCAAGAACAAAAGAGTTATTTTTCACTCACCACCTAGTAAATTGGAGTCACAAATAGATTCAAAACATTGTCACCAGTCATCCATTTTCACAAAAAAATTGGAGGGCTGCTCATTTCTTGATTCACAAGGCTTGACTAAATCTATTAGTACCAAACAAGTAACAACCTCACATCAAGCACTCCAAATCCAACAACAGTCAACAAAAGAAATATTTTCCCTTAAGAATGACGTCACCCTGTCTATCATTGGGAAAATTCGAGCCTTTTCGATGAGCCTTTACAATGCCTTCCAAACTTCACAAGCTACAAGTACTCAGATTTCCCCTGCTTCAACGCATCAAGAATACAACACTATCATTACAATTTATTTCTACAACAAAAAACTAACAAAAAGATACTACTATAATAAAACCAAAACATAATAAAAATGATCAATCCGCACAATATGCAAAAACAAAAACATCTACATAAAAATCCACAATGTCAATCAAAACAAGATAAAAACAACCCAAAGGGGAGCACCCCCAACTAAAAAAGATGTTTTTTCCTCACAACACAACTATGAAACTCAAAAAGAGAATACGAAGGTCTTCTTGGGCTACCTCAATCCTCTCCATCGGTATCGGTGGCCACGCTTTCCTCATTTCCACCATCCTCTCTCCATGTATTGGTCTCATCCCCATTTTCCTCTTGCCTAGAAGTCGGGAGTAGATCCTTCACCTTTAAAACATTCCAAAGTCATTTTACCCCTTTCCACATCCAAGTAAAGAACTTGTCTATACTCTTCTCTCGCTTTGTAACACCACAGATTCAAAAGAGGTAAAATAGCTGCTTTTTGAAAAGTTGCAGGTGCCATCCACGACCAGCCACCTATGGTCAGTGGACTAACCCACGGACCGTAGGTAGGGGTCCATGGTTGGTCACCTAGCCTAGGCTCAGACTCCAGGACCACGGCCTGATCAATGGACCATCAGTCAGACCACGGTCCTTTGTCTAAGGTCCGTAGGTCGAAGCCCCATTTTTGAGTCTATGACAATGAACAACGGACGTGTAGGACGGTCCGTCGTCCTGGCTATGGTCCGTCGGTCAGGGGTCCGTAGGTCGGGCCTGGTAGTTATTTTTAGGGACTTATGGGTCTTTTTCGATTTTATTTAAATTGAAGTGGTGTCATTTTACCCAAACCTAGAACACCCATATAAGTATTTTTGACCCCTCAATTCACCTATTTTTAAGTCATTCTCTCAATTTACAAAAGAAATCCTAAAACCCTCACTCAAATATTCTCTCTCTAGAAGGTGGAAGAAGAAGGAAGAGATTAAAGCTAGGCCAAGTTTAAGTCTCCAATCTTCAAGCTATTGGTGGAATTTGTGAAAAAGGTATGATTGCTTTTCATCCATGGGATCCTTTCTCCCATGGAGTCCCTTTAGATTCCCCAATTGTGATGTCTAAATCCCCAATTCTAGTTAGGGTTTCTTCCATTGTTGTGGGTTATAATCAATATTGATCCAAATAATTGGATTATGATTGTTTATGATTGAATTTATAGAATTACATGTTTTTAGGATGAAATTACATGTACATGTACATGTGCCTATCCTATGATTCTAGGATAGAATTGATATGATTTGGATTGATCCCATGAAGGGAAACTTTGTAGGTTAGATGTATCTTTATAGGATAGATGATTTGTGATTACAATTTCTTTAGAATGAAGCATAAATGATGATCAGGAGATGTAGTGCTTTGAGAGTAAAGCATAGACTATGAGTCGTTGATTGTTGAATGTATGCTGTGGAAGAGATACTTCCCACAATAAATTGCTAAGCATGATTAAATGAATGTGAAAGGTTTACTCACATGAATGATTCTAGGTTTAAAGGATTGCTTACCTAAAATGAAAATAGACTAAAAAGCTAAATAATTGATGAGGCTAGAGGCGATTACCCTTGACCTCCATATTTGAAGGATATGAGGCGATTCCCATATTTCTTAGAATTGAACGAGAGGCGATTCCCAACGTTCCTATTATGATGAATGAACATGGAGGCGAGAACCCATGATCCTTATGAAATGATGTGGAGGCGAGTAGCCTTGTCATATGATATGGTTGTGGAGGTGAGTACCCATAATCCTAAAGTAAGTAAGGAAAGAGGCGAATACCCATTAGCTTTTGTATGCTAGGCAAAGAGGCGAATCACCATGTCTTTAAAAGTAAGTATGAATAATGTGATTATGGTATGAAGATGATTACCTTCTAGTGTTGCCAGATATGCCTCCCATGATGTATGCATGACTAGAGGCGGATGACCCAAGTCTTGACTAAGGATAAGTGAGGTCACTTAAGGAAGTATTCCTCTTTCATTATGATTATTTATGTGCATTGATTATGCTTATGGTTTATTTTGACTAACCCATATGTTTATGTTGTTTATGCAAACTATCATATTTATTACATTCTTGTACTAACGCATACTCTTGTCTACATTTCTTATCAAAATGTAGGGTCCGACGATCTTGATTCACACACTTGTGGCTAGATTCATAGTTGATCAAAGAAGTAAAAATTTGGTGAGTCCTCATAGCATTCGAGGATTGGAACAACCCTTTTCTTACATGTCTTTCTTTTCATGTTGGGACTATTGTATGGGCTGTGTCCCAAGATTATTCTTATGTTAGATGGTTTGAGACAATTGTATTAGAATTCCCCTCATTTTATGAAATACTCTGATTGTATGGAGAATGTTTTAAATTTTCGCACCTTTTCTATTACTTTATCTTATTATATGCTAAGTGGCTTGTATGAGGCCTCTCGGGGTCATATACACCTTGTTACATCTAGGGGGTACTCTGGGTCGTGACAAAGTTGGTAATTAGAGCACAAGGTTTAGAATGGTTCTAGGATGTCTCAAACCACTTCAAGTAGAGTCTTGTTCATATGTGTGAAGCATGCCACATTTATGAATGAGAGGCTACTAGATTTTTAGGAAATTTTACTTATTCATTTCCCTAAGTCGTACCATGGAGTTTAACTCTATAAAGTCTTTCTCCTAATCTTTGCCCAATGGTTTTCAGGATATGACTACTAGAAGGGCTGCTAGAAGGATGGAGGGAGACAATGTTGATCAAGAGGTTCTTGCTCAAGCTCTGATTTACCCTTTGGCTGAGAATATAACAAATGCGGAGTTTAGGTCGGCTTTTCAGGTGTTGGCTCAAGTCCTGACGACACAAGCCAATAGAGAGGTGGTAGCTCCTATGAACCCAAATGTGGGTACGGCGGTGTCAAGAGTGAGGGACTTTACAAGAGTAAACCCTACGTAATTTTATGGCTCAGGTTGAGGAAGATCCTCAAGACTTTATCGACAAGGTCTATAAGGTACTTTCTATTATGGGAGTGACTACGGTGGAGAAGGCGGAATTGGCTGCTTATCAATTCAAAGGGGTTGCACAGATTTGGTTCAACCAATGGAAAGAGGCAAGGCCGGTAGAAGTGGGTCCCATAGATGGGGAGAGGTTCAAGAGTGCTTTTATTGATAGATTCTTCCCTCTTGAGATGAGAGAGGCCAAAGTGGTTGAGTTCATTAACCCTAGGTAAGGAAATATGAGTGTGAGGGAGTATGCCGTGAGGTTCACTCAATTGCCCAAATATGCTCCTTCTATTGTGGCGGATCGTAGGGCTAAGACGAGTAAGTTTGTGTCAGGTGTGTCCGACATGATTGTCAAAGAGTGCCGCATAGCGATGCTTGTCCATGACATGGACATTTCTCTCCTTATGGTGCATGACCAACAGATTGAAGAGGAAAATCTCAAGGAAAGATCTAGGGAGGCAAAGAGGGCAAGAGTGGATGATGGTAAATTTTCACATTCTAGGTCCGGCAGACGGGGTCGTTCAAGGTTTCGGCAAAAGTTCTCTGGGAAAGGTTCTTCTAGTGCTCCTCCACGGCCTAATAATGATAGAGTGTCTAACACAAAACCTCAAGGAGATGGTAATAGGTTTTCAATGCCTACTTGTGCTAACTGTGGGAGAAATCATTAGGGTAAATGCTTAGCAGGTTCCAATGCGTTCTTTGGATGTGAGAAGACAGATCATAAAATAAGGAATTGTCCTTCGGTTGCTAAGAATGATGGATATGGTCATCGTAGGGCTCAACCTTATGCTTCATCCGATCCAAGTGGTTCGGGTGCAAATGCTCCTAAGCAAAACCGTTTCTATGCACTCCAAACTAGAGGTGATTAAGAGAGTTCCTCGGATGTGGTGACTGGTATGTTAAGAATTTTTCAAATTGATGTGTATGCTTTACTTGATCCCGGTGCTACTTAGTCTTTTGTGACTCTCTATTTCGCTATGAGATTTGATATGCTTCCCAATGTATTGTAAGGACCTTGTTTTGTCTCTACCCCTGTTGGTGATTCGGTGGTGGCTAAGAGGGTTAATAGAAGATGTCCCATTTCCTTATCCCATAGAGTCACTTTAGTATAGTTGGTAGAGCTTGACATGATAGATTTCGATGTCATCCTTGGAACGGATTGGCTATATTCGTGCTATGCTTCTATAGATTTTAGAACCCGTGTAGTCAAATTTACATTACCAAATGAGCCTATCCTAGAGTGGAAGGGGGGAAATTCTATGCCTAGAGTTCAATTTGTTTCTTACCATAAAGCTAGAAAAATGATTTCAAAGGGTTGTGTCTACCATATAATTAGGGTGAGGGATGTGGATTCCGAAACCCTTATTCTTGAGTTGGTCCATGTGGTCAATGAGTTTCTGAAAGTATTCCCCGATGATTTACACGGTATTCCTCCTGAAAGGGAAATAAACTTTGGGATTGACCTTCTCCCCGATACCCAACCTATCTCTATTCCTCCTTATAAAATGGCTCCGGTAGAACTTAAGGAGTTGAAAGAACAATTAAAGGATTTATTGGATAAGGGTTTCATCCGATCCAGTATCTCTCCATGGGGTGCTCCCGTGTTGTTTGTTAGGAAGAAAGATGGTTCACTCCGTATGTGTATTGATTATCGGCAATTGAACAAAGTAACCATCAAGAACAAATATCCTTTTCCAAGGATAGATGACATGTTTGATCAACTTCAAGGGGCAAGTTATTTCTCTAAAGTTGATCTCCGATTGGGTTATGACCAATTGAGGGTGAAAGAGGAAGATATTCTGAAAATGGCTTTTAGAACCCGATATGGTTATTATGAGTTTTTGGTTATGTCCTTTGGTTTGACTAATGTCCTTGCGGCATTATGGACTTGATAAATATGGTGTTTAGACAATACCTTGATATGTTCCTGATTGTGTTCATTGATGATATTTTTATTTATTCGAGAAGCGAGGATGATCATATTAATCATTTGAAAATTGTGTTGCAAATCCTTAAGGAAAGAACTTTTTTCTAAGTTTAGCAAATGTGAGTTTCGTCTAAGGTCTGTGGATTTTCTAGGACACATTGTTTCAAGTAAGGGCATTGAGGTAGATCATATTAATACGGATGCGGTTAAGAGTTGTCCTAGACCTCTATCACCGATAGACATTAGAAGCTTCTTGGGTTTGGCTGGTTATTATAGAAGGTTTGTTGAGGGGATTTCCTCCATTGCTTCTCCTATGACGACTTTGACTCAAAAGAAGGCCAAGTTCATTTGGTCCGAAGCTTGTGAGAAAAGTTTTCAAGAGTTGAAAGATAGACTTACTTCCGCTTAGGTGTTGACCTTACCGGAAGGGACGGATGGTTTTGTTATTTATTATGATGCCTCTAGAGTTGGGTTGGGATGTGTACTTATGTAAAACGGTAAGGTTATTTCCTATGCTTCGAGGAAACTTAAAATCCATGAGAAGAATTATCGTACCCACGATCTTGAATTAGCGGCGGTTGTATTTGCCTTAAAGATTTGGAGGCATTATTTGTATGGTGTTCATGTGGATGTTCTTACCGACCACAAGAGTTTCCAATATGTTTTTACCCAAAAAGATCTAAATCTTCGCCAAAGAAGATTGCTTGAGTTATTGAAAGATTATGATATGAGTGTTCTCTATCACCCCGGTAAAGCAAATGTGGTGGCGGATGTCCTCAGTCGGTTGTCCATGGGTAGTGTTGCACACGTTGATGATGATAGAAAATAGTTGGTTCAAGATGTTCGTAGATTAGCCCGATTGAGAGTTCAACTAGTGGATTCAACCAAGGGTGGTATTATGGTCCATAATGGTCCCGAATCATCTTTTGTGACTGATGTGAAGGCCAAACAATGTCTTGATCTGACCTTAGTTGAATTGAAAAAAGCGGTGCTAAAGAAGTTTGTAGAGGCTTTCTCCCAAGGGGGAGATGGTGTCGTAAGATATCAAGGTCGGTCGTGTGTTCCGAATGTTGATGACCTAAGGGAGAAGATCTTGTCAGAAGCCCATAGTTCTCGATATTCTATTCACCAGGGAGCCACCAAGATGTACCGTGATTTACGGGAGATCTATTGGTGGAATGGGATGAAGAAGGATATTGTGGGATTTGTGGCTAAGTGTCCTAATTGTCAAAAACTGAAGGTTGAGCATCGCCGGGAGGTTTATCCCAAGATATTATCATTCCTACTTGGAAGTGGGAAGCTTTGAATATGGACTTCATAGTGGGATTGCCACGTACTCGGCACCAATATGATTCGATTTGGGTTATAGTAGACCAAATGACGAAGTCGTCCCATTTTATTCCCATCAAGGTTTCCTATTCGGTGGAAGATTATGCTAAGTTATCTTTGAGAGAGATGGTAAGGTTGCAAGGAGTGCCCTTGTCCATTATCTTCGATAGAGGTACTCAGTTTACTTCTCAGTTTTTGAAGTCTTTCCAAAAGGGTCTTGGCACAAAAGTTAAGCTTAGCGCAGCTTTTCACCCACAAACTGATGGGCAAGCAGAACGAACAATCCAATCATTGGAGGACATGTTGAGGGCTTGGTGGTTGATTTCAAGGGAAATTTGGATGACCATTTTCCCTTGATTGAATCTGCCTATAATAATAGCTATCATTCTAGTATTTATATGGCTCTGTTTGAGGCTCTTTATGGTAGGAGGTGTAGATCTCCTATAGGATTGTTTGAGGTTGGTGAGGTTGTTTTGATAGGACCAGAGTTAGTTCATGAGGCTATAGAGAAGGTTCGACTCATTAGAGAGAGGTTGAGAACGACCCAAAGTCGACAAAAGTCTTATGCGGATGTTAGAAGGAGAGACCTTGAATTTGATGTGCTAGATTAGGTTTACTTGAAAATCTCACCCATGAAGGGTGTAATGAGGTTTGGTAAGAAAGGAAAACTTAGTACATGTTTTGTAGGTCCATATCAAATAGTGAAGCGTGTTAGTAAGGTTGCATATGAGCTTGATTTGCAACATGAGTTGGCATCGGTGCATTCGGTTTTCCATGTCTCTATGTTGAAAAAGTGTGTTGGAGATTCGACATGCATAATTCCCCTAGAAGGGTTGGGAGTGAAAGAGAACCTTTCTTATGAAGAAGTTCTGGTTGAGATCTTAGACCGACAAGTTAAGAGATTGAGGAACAAAGAGGTTTCTTCCGTGAAGGTCTTATGGAGAAACCATCTAGTTGAAGGTGCCACTTGGGAGGCCGAGGCCGATATGATGTCCCGGTATCCTCATCTTTTTCCTCCTATTCTAGCTTGAGGTAATGAATTCCTCTTCGTTTTCTTTTGTTTGAAGTCATGTGTGTTTTACGTGTTTCCATGATTTCCTTAAAATGCATGTTCATGAAAAAGCTTAAGTTTTGAAAGAAAATGGCTTCTATGAATTATTTTCCTCATGTTTTTGTATATTGAGTATGAGTTGCCTATAGACTTCATGAGATGAGTTGTTGAACAAGCCTAAGCTTGGAATGCAGATTTACTCCTTGAATATGTGCTTTTTGTATAAATTGCATTTAGGCTCCATGAGATTGTGCTGCGCATGGCTATTAAGTTTGGAGATGGTAGTTCCTCCTTAAATGTAAGAAATCAGAAAATTCATGCACATTGGGTTGTTATATGTAGTTCCTACTTCCATATGGTGCATTGAGTATGTTTAGCTTGGAGTTGATGTTTCCTCCTCGGTTGTGTGCATTTTTATGAGTTGCATGCATGATGGGATGCTAGTCTTGAGTCTTTTCATTTAGAAATGTGCCTAGATTCTCATTCGAGGATGAATGATCCTAGGGGAGAGATAATGTAACACCCCAGATTCAAAAGAGGTAAAATAGCAGCTTTCTGAAAAGTTGCAGGTGCCATCCACGACAATACAACCAGGGACCGTAGGTAGGGGTTCGTGGTTTGTGACCCAGCCTAGGCTCAAACTCCAGGATGACGGTCTAACCAACGGACCGTCGGTCAGACCACGGTCTGTGGTCCAAGATCCGTAGGTTGAATCCCCATTTTCGAGTCTCTTACCACGAACGACGGACGTGCAGGATGGTCCGTCATCCTGGCCACGGTCCATCGGTCAGTGGTTCGTAGGTCGGGCCTGACGGTTATTTTTAGGGACTTATGGGTCTTTTCTGATTTTAATTAAATTAAAGTGGTGTCCTTTTACACAAACCTAGACCACCTATATAAGTATTTTTGACCCCTAAATTGACCGATTTTTAATTCATTCTCTCAATTCACAAAAGAAATCCCAAAACCCTCTCTCATATATTCTCTCTCTAGAAGGTGGAAGAAGAAGGAAGAGATTGAAGCTAGTTTAAGTTCAAGTCTTCAATCTTCAAGCTTTTGGTGGGCTTTGTGACTAAGATATGATGTCTTTTCATCCATGGGATCCTTTCTCCCATAGAGTCCCTTTAGATTCCCCAATTGTGAAGTCTAAATCTCCAATTCTAGTTAGAGTTTCTTCCAATATTTTGGGTTATGATTAATGTTGAATTAATGGTTGGATTATGATTGTTTATGATTGAATTGATAGAATTACATGTTTTTAGGATGAAATTACATGTACCCATGCCTATCCTATGATTCTAGGGTAGAATTGATAGGATTTGAGTTTATGCCATGGAGGGAAACTTTGTGGGTTAGATGTATCCTTTTAGGATAGATGATTTGTGATTAGAATTATTTGAGAATGAAGCATAAATGATGATCATGAGATGAAGTGCTTTGAGAGTAAAGCCTAGACTATGAATTGATGATTGTTGAATGTATGGTGTGGAAGAGATACTTCCCATAATGAATTGCTAAGCATGATTAAATGAATGTGAAAGGTTTACTCACATGAATGATTCTAGGTTGAAAGGATTGCTCACCTAAAATGAATCTAGACTAAAAATCTAAATTATTCATGAGGCTAGAGGCAATTACCCTTGATCTCCATATGAGAAAGATATGAGGCGATTCCCATATTCCTTAGAATTGAACAAGAGGCAATTACCCACGTTCCTATTATGATGAATGGACATCGAGGAGAGTACCCATGATCCTTACGAAATTATGTGGAGGCGAGTACCCGTGTCACATGATGTGGTTGTGGAGGCGAGTACCCATAATCCTAAAGTAAGGCAAGAGGTGAATACCCATTAGCCTTTGTATGTTAGGAAATGAGGCGAATCCCCATGTCTTTAAAAGTAAGTATGAATAATGTGATTATGGTATGAAGCTAATTAGCTTGGAGTGTTGCTAGATATGCCTCCCATGATGTATACATGACTAGAGGCGGATGGCCCAAGTCTTGACTAAGGATAAGTGAGGTTACTTAAGGACGTATTCCTCTTTCATTATGTTGATTTATGTGCATTGATTATGCTTCTGGTCTGTGTTGACTTACCCTTATGTTTATGTTGTTTATGCAATCTATCATATTTTGTATATTCTTGTACTAACGCATACTCTTGCCTACATTTCTTATCAAAATGTAGGGTCCGGTGATCTTGATTCACACACTTGTGGCTAGGTTCATAGTTGATCAAGGAAGTGAAGATTTGGTGAGTCCTCATAGCATTCGAGGATTGGACGACCCCTTTTCTTACATTTCTTTTTTTTCATGTTGGGACTATTGTATGGGTTGTGTCCCAAGATTATATTTATGTTAGATGGTTTGAGACAATTGTATTAGAATTCCACTCGTTTTATGAAATAATTTAATTATAAGGAGAATGTTTTAAATTTCTGCACCTTTTCTATTACTTTATGTTATGATATGCTAAGTGGCTTGTATGAGGCCTCTCGGGGTCTTATACACCATGTTACATCTAGGAGGTACCCTGGGTCGTGACACACTTCTTCATTTTACTATATGAGATGCTTAACTCACAATGTGACTTAGCCAAACCAGCATAGGCCTTCTCCAAATTGTAAAGTTGAGATTTTTGCTTGCTTTGATCTTTCAAGTAGGAATCAAACTCACTTTGGGGAACATAGGATACCGGCTCACAAGACAACTCACTCATCCCTTGCGGCAGCCTTGTCACTAACTCTTCCACGATCCGCAACTCACTTGCCAAAGACTCAAAATGGACCACAACTGTAGGTGTAGGAGAATTATCCTCCACATGCATGGACTTGCTGGAGTCAACCTTCCTCTTCTTGATTGTTACAACCGTGCCCTCAACACGCATCCTAAGGTGAGAGATTTGAATTTGGGCTCCATCCAAGTGTTACCCTGAAGCACCTCTACCTCTACCCGTTTATATAGCTCTATGATCAGAGAGGGAACAACAAGGGATAGGACGTCATGCATTTTGAATTCTTGGAACTCATTCATGATCAAATGACCTATACTCAATGGGACATCATCAAGTACACATGCAGCTATTTGTGCCCACAACACTAGAATGTTCCTAATGTTCCAACTTGGGGAGATGCAATTCCATATAATCAACATCCAAATCCTTGCTTTGGTTGTCAATTCTAAACATAGGATCCCGACCTTTGCGACGACCCATGGGACATTTCTTAATGGACAAAGCCTTGTAGCTAGACAGGCACCTAACTCACAATCCTTGGCCTTGAAGGCCTCAATATCATTGTCGTGTAGCCCATCTATGGCATTAATTACCTTCGACCCATAGTTGAAAACCTTACCCCGAAAGGTGATAAACCTTGATGTTATGTCAGTCTTCATGTGTAACACCCCGTAGTTTAGTAGGCCAACTAGGGCTAACTATGAGAGTGTCAAGCCAAGACAAAGGGCAAGAGCCAAGGGAAAAGAGCAAGGGCCAAGGCCACCCAAGGCTTGCCAAGGCACTGCCCTTCTCCATGACAGCCTTGATGGATCGTGGTGGCCACCATGCCCCGTGGTGCCACCCGTAGTGGTGAGGCAGTAGCTCACCAAGGCTTCCTCAAGTTGGGCTCACCTTCACGAGCAACTTCACGGCTAGTGGTGAAGACCACGACTCGTAGAAAGGCTCGTGGTGATTCCTTCAACTTTTGGAGGTCACGCCAAGGTGGCCTAGTCACTGGTCAAGGGACCACGGGCACCTTGAAGGGCCGTGTGACCCTTGACGAGTCGTGGGGCTGGTCGTGAGACCTGGGCACCAGGCTGCCTAGTGAAGGCTATTTTGGGAAATTCCAAATCAAGTAAGCATTAAGTGAGGTCGTTTTTCCTAGACTTAGTACACCTATATAAGCTATTTTAACCCTTTAAACTCACCATTCAAGACATTATTTCCAAAACCCCAAAAGAATCCCAAAGTTAATCCTCTCAAATATTTCTCTCTCTAGAACTTGAAGAAGAAGGAAGAGTTGGAGCTAGGGCAAGGTCAAGTCTCCATTCCTTAAGTAATTGTGGACTTTGTGATCAAGGTATGATAGCTTATTCATCCATGCGATCGATTCATCCATGGAGCCCTATGATTTCCCCAGTTTAGAAGAAGAAATCCCCAATTCTAGGTATGGTTTCTTCTAATGTTATGGGAATTGATCCAAAATGAGTGAATTATGATTGTTATAATTGTATTGATAGAATTACATCTTTATAGGATGAATATACATATACCCATTCCTTACCCATGTCTAGAAAGATGAAATTGAGTTTTATGCCATGAAATGCAAAATTGAGGATCTAGATGTAATCTTCTAGAATTGATGAAATAGATTGTAGATGTCTTGAGAATTAAGCATATAGACATGAATTGATAGAGAGTAATGTATGCATGATGAATCATGATTAGTGGAGATAGAGATTTGGGGCTATATTATGAAGTATGATTAAATTGCTTGAGATTGAAGCATATAGATGTGAATTGCTTAAGAGTAAAGCATATATGTGTGAATTGAATGAAATCAAGTATATATTATGAATTATGACTTGTAAGCTATGATAATTAGAATTGTCCTGAGACTAAAGCATACATTATGAATGATAATTAGTAGGGATAGAGAGTAAAGCTAATGTGATGAAGTATGATGATTAGGGCTTTGAGAGTAAAGTTTATACGATGAATGTGGATTGTAGATAGGATTGTTGTGGAAGAACTTTACCCATATGATCTATAATATAAATGTATGCATGTTCTTATGAACTCTATGTAAATGATTTAAGAATACTTTCAGAGTAAAGTATCAATGAATATGATAGTGTTATTGTGTTGATTGAAAGGACATTCTCATGAACACATACGAACATTAATGTGAAAGGTTTTCTCACATAGAATTATTCTAGGTCGAAAGGCTTGCTCACCTAAAATGAATCAAAGCATAATTGAACTACTATAGCTTGAAGTAGTGACATGAGATCCCTTCATGAATAGCTTGACTTGGTAAGACAAGACCATGCATGGTAGCTTGATTTAGTAGACCTCACGGATAGCCTTGGATTGAGAAATGGTATTCTTCCAATGGTTAGCTAGAACTTAGCACAATAGAGTGTTTTGCATGGTAGCTTGACTTGGTGAGGCCCCGCCATATCATGATAGCTTGGATTGAGCAATAGTGTCCTTTATTGAGTAGCTTGGACTTGAATAAGTAAGGTGCTTTCCATGATTGCTTGGTCTAGTCTAATGTGGTGCTTTTCCTTGGTAGCCTTGAATTGGTAAATCGTAACCATTCATGAGTAATGACTTGTCTTGGACTAGTAAAGAAGTACTCTTCCATGAATAGTAAGAATAGCTAAAAAGGGACAAGTCCCTAATTGAAATAGCATGTTTATGAAGAAGCAAGATTTCTTCAAGAAAGTATTGTAAGTATGTTCTAATATGAGATTTACTTGTTATGATGTTTGATTACCTTGGATAGTTGCTTAAGTTGCCTTCCATGATAGGCATGACTAGAGGTTATGACCTATGAGTTGAGTAAGAACAAGTGAGGTTACTTGAGAAATGTTCCTCTTATAGCATGATGATTTATGTGCATTAAATATTCTTATGACTTATGTTGTTATCTCTTATGCTTATAGATTATGTCTTATGTTGACTAATGCCTATGATATGCTTATTTTGATGATTTATGCTAGCCATCATATTTAGTACATATTTGTACTAACGTATACTTTTCCCTACATTCTTATCAAATGTAGGGTCCAGTGATATTGACTTCCATTCCCGTTGCTAGGTTCATAGTAGAGCAAGGAGTGAAGATTTAGTGAGACCTGATAGCATTAGAGGATTTGACCACCATGTCCTTTTGTCTTTCATTTTATGTTTAGAACTATTGTATGGGTTGTTTCCCAAAGATATTCATGTTATAGATGGTTTGAGACAAGTGTAATAGACTTCCGCTTCGTTTTATAAATGACTATGATTGTATTGAAAAATATTTTAAATTTCCGCTCATTTTTATCATCTTATGTTATGATATGCTAAGTTGGCTTGTATGAGGCCTCTCGAGGCCTTGTACGCCTTGTTACATCTAGGGGGTACCCCTAGGTTGTGACAAACTTGGTAATCAGAGCACAAGGTTTAAAATGATTTTAGGATGTCTCAAAAACCACGTCTAGTAGAGTCTTGTTCATAAGTGTGAAGCGCGCCACACTTATGAATGAGAGGCTACTAGATGCTTAGGAAACTTCACTTCTTTATTACTTAAGTCGTGCCATAGAGTTTGGATATATAAGGTCTTTATCCTAATCCTTACCCGGTGGTCTACAGGATATGACTACTTCGAGGGCTAATGCTAGAAGGAATGAGGAAGACAATGTGGATCAAGAAGTTCCTCCCCAAGCTCCTCCTCAAGCTCTGATTGATCCTTTGGATGAGAATGTAACAAATGTGGAGGTTAGGTCGGCTTTGGAAATGTTGGCTCAAGCCATGACGGCACAAGCCGATAGAGAGGTGATAGCCACCATGAACCCAATTATGGGTATGGCCACTTCAAGAGTGAGGGATTTTATGAGGATGAACCCTCCAGAGTTTTATGGCTCCAAAGTTGCGGAAGACCCTCAAGAGTTTATAGATGAGGTCTATAAGGTACTTTCTATTATGGGTGTGACTCTGGTAGAGAAGGCGGAGTTGTCCGCTTACCATTTGAAAGGTGTTGCTCAAGTGTGGTACAACCAATGGAAAGAGGCTAGGCCGGTAGGAGCGGGTTCCGTAGAGTGGGAAGTGTTTAAATCAGTGTTTCTAGATAGATTCTTTCCCTTTGATATGGGGGAAGCTAAGGTGCATGATTTCCTTAACCATCATCAAGGAAGTATGAGTGTGAAAGAATATGCTCTGAAGTTCACCCAATTGTCAAAATATGCTCCATCTCTAGTGTCCAACCCTAGGAAAAGAATGAGTAAGTTTATGTCGGGTGTGTCTGATCTAGTGGTAAAATAATGTCGTACCGCTATGCTCATTAATGACATGGATATTTCTCACCTTATGACTCATTGCCATCAAATTGAAGAGGAGAAACTAAAAAGGAGATGTAGGGAGAAAAAGAGGTCTAGAATGGAGGATGATAATTCCTCCCATGCAAGGTCCAATAGACATAGTCATCCTAAATATCGACAAAGGTTTTCTGGGCAAGGTTCCTCCAAGGCTCCTAAGTATAGTGAAGATAGGGTGTCTAACCCTAAACCGCAAGGAATTAGTAATGAATCCCTATGGCCTACTTATGCTAGGTGTGGAAAAAGACATGAGGGTAGGTGTTTAGCCGGCAAAGAGGGTTGTTTTAGCTGTGGTGAAAGTGTCCACAAAATGAGGGATTGTCCAAAGGCAAAGGCTATGATAAGAGAGGGTAAGCAAGTTCCTCCTAGTAATTCGGGTATGGATAGTCCAAAACAAAATAGGTTCTATGCTCTCCAAGCTAGAGGTGAACAAGAGTGTCCTCCGCATATGTCTACCGGTATGTGTTTTATGCTTTATTAGATTCTGGTGTAGCTTTGTCTTATGTGGCTTGATAGACTTGATATGCTAGACTTTGATGTTATCTTTAGTATGAATGGGCTGCATTATTGTTATTTTTTATAGATGGTAGAACCCGATTTGGTCATTATGAGTTTTGGGTATGTTCCATGGCTTAGAACCATCTTGGGTGGTAGATGTGAAAGCTTAGTGATAACTTGATTCGACCTTAGTTAAATTGAAAGATATGGTGCTTAGAAAGTCCGTTTAGGCTTTCTCCCAAGAGGGAGATGGTGTGCTTAGATATCAAGGTTGTTGAGTGTTCTTAATATTTATGGTTTCGGTTTACTTGAATTTCTCACCTTTGAAGGGTGTAATGAATTTGGAAAGCTTAGTCCCCATTTTGTAGACCCATATGAGATCTTGAAATGTGTTAATAAGGGTGCTTATGAGCTAGGTTTGCTAATTTGTCGGTATCGGTGCATCCGGTTTTCCATGTTTCTATGTTAAAGAAGTATGTTGGAGATCTGACATTCATAGATGCCTTAGAAAGGTTGAGACTTAATGAGAATCTCTCTTATGAAGAAGTACTGGTTCAGATTTTCTGCCGGCTAGTTAAGCAATAAAGGAGTGAGCAAGTTGCTTCTGTGAAAGTGTTAGGAAGGAGTCTTTTAGTTGAAGGTACTACTTGGGAGGCCGAGGCCGTTAAGATGTTTCGATACCCTTATCATTTCCTTCTACTCCTCCTTTAGCTTGAGATGAAAAGTTCCTCATGATTTGTTCCTTTTGAGAAATCATGTGTGTTTTAGAGGTTCCCATGATTTCCGTATATTATGCATGTTCATGAAAACTTATATTTTTAAAGAAAATGAGTTGCATGATAGATTTCCTCATGTTGTAGTGCATTGATTGCTTGCCTATGGACTTCATGAGAGGAATTGATTAACATGTCTTAGCTCGAAGTTGAGAGATTTTTCCTTGAATGTATGCCATGAGTATAGATTGCATATAGGCTCCATGAAAGTGTGTTGAGCATGTCTTTAGCTCGGAGGTGGTAGTTCCTCCTTGGACATGATTAGTTATGAGATTTCAAGCATAATGGGTGGTTAGATGGAGTTCCTACCTTCCATATAATGCATTGAGTATGTTTAGCTTGGAGTTGATGTTTTCCTCCTTGGTTGTGTGCATTTAGATGTGTTGCATTCATGATGGGCTGCTAGACTAGAGTCGTTTCCTATAAGAGATGCCTAGAACGTCATTCAAGGATGAATGTCCCCAAGGGGGAGATATTGTAACACCCTGTAGTTTAGTAGGCCAACTAGGGCTAAGTATGAGGGTGTCAAGCCAAGACAAGGGGCAAGAGCCAAGGGAAAAGGGAAAGGGCCAAGGCAAGGGCCAAGGCTGCCCAAGGCAACACACTGCCCATCTCCACGACAGCCTTGATGGCTCGTGGTTGCCACCATTCCCCGTGGTGGTGAGGCAGTAGATCACCAAGGCTGCCTCAAGTTGGGCTCACCTTCACGAGTCACTTCACGGCCAGTGGTGAAGACCATGGCTCGTGGGAAGGCTCGTGGTGATGCCTTCAACTTTCGGAGGCCAAGCCAAGATGGTCTAGCCTTTGGTCAAGGGACCTCGGGCACCTTGAAGGGCCGTGTGACCCTTGACAGGTCATGGGGCTGGTCGTGAGACCTGGGCACCAGGCTGCCTAGTGAAGGCTATTTTGGGAAAATCCAAATCAAATTGGCATTAACTGAGGTCGATTTTCCTAGACTCAGTACACCTATATAAGCTATTTTAACCCTTTAAACTCACCATTCAAGACATCATTTCCAAAACCCCAAAAGAATCCCAAAGTTCATCCTCTCAAATATTTTTCTCCCTAGAACTTGAAGAAGAAGAAAGAGTTGGAGCAAGGGTCAAGGTCAAGTCTCTATTCCTCAAAAAATTATGGGCTTTGGGATCAAGGTGTGATGGCTTATTCATCCATGTAATCCTTTCATCCATGGAGCCCCATGATTCCCCAATTTTAGTTAGGGTTTCTTCTAATGTTATGGGTGTTGATCCAAATGAGTGGATTATGATTGTTATGATTGTATTGATAGAATTACATGCTTATAGGATGAATATACATGTACCCATGCCTAAACCATGTCTGGAAATATGAAATTGATGTAATTGGGTTTTATGCCATGAAATTGAAAATTGAGGATTTAGATGTAATCTTCTAGAACTGATGAAATACATTGTAGATCTCTTTAGCATTATGCATATAGACATGAATTGATAGAGATTAATGTATGCATGATGAATCATGATTAGTGGAGATAGAGATTGGGGGCTATATGATGAAATATGATTAGATTGCTTGAGATTGAAGTATATAGATGTGAATTGCTTAAGAGTAAAGCATATAAGTGTGAATTGAATGAAATCAAGTATATATGATGAATTATGACTTGTAAGCTATGATGATTCGAATTGTGTTGAGACTAAGGCATGTATTATGAATGATAATTAGTAGGTCTTGAGAGTAAAGCTAATGTGATGAAGCATGATGATTAGGGCTTTGAGAGTAAAGCTTATATTATCAAGGTAGATTGTAGATAGGATTGTTGTGGAAGGACTTTACCACATGATCTATAATATGAATGTATGCATATTGTTATGAACTCATTGTAAATGCGTTAAGGACACTTTGAGATTAAAGTGTCAATGATTATGATAGTGTTGTTGTGTTGATTGAAAGGGCATTCTCAAGAACACATACGAACATTAATGTGAAAGGTTTTCTATCATAGAATGATTCTAGGTCGAAAGGCTTGCTCACCTAAAATGAATCAAAGCATGTTTGAACTATGATAGCTTGAAGTAGTGACATGAGATCCCTTAATGAATAGCTTGACTTGGTAAGACAAGACCATGCATGGTAGCTTGAGTTAGTAGACCTCATGGATAGTCTTGGATTGAGAAATAGTACCCTTCTAATAGTTACCTTGAACTTAGCACAATAGAGTGCTTTGCATGGTAGCTTGACTTGGTGAGGCCCCACCATATCATGATATCTTGGATTGAGCAATAGTGCCCTTCCTTGAGTAGCTTGGACTTGCATAAGTAAGGTGCTTTCCATGATAGCTTGGTCTAGCCTAATGTGGTGCTTTTCCTTGGTAGCCTTGAATTGGTAAATCGTAACCATTCATGAGTAATGACTTGTCTTGGACTAGTAAAGAAGTACTCTTCCATGAATAGTAAGAATAGCTAAAGAGCGACAAGTCCCTAATTGAAATAGCATGTTTATGAAGAAGAAAGATTTATTTAAGGAAGTATTGCAGGTATGTTCTAATATGAGATTTACTTGTTTTGATGTTTGATTAGCTTGGATAGTTGCTTAAGTTGCCTTCCATGATATGCATGACTAGAGGTGATGGCCTATGAGTTGAGTAAGAACAAGTGAGGTTACTTGAGAAGTGTTCCTCTTATAGCATGATGATTTATGTGAATTAAATATGCTTATGACTTATGTTGTTATCTCTTATGCTTATAGATTATGTCTTATGTTGACTAATGCCTATGATATGCTTGTGATGATGATTTATACTAGCCATCATATTTCATACATGTTTGTAGTAACGCATACTTTTGCATACATTCTTATCAAATGTAGGGTCCGGCGATATTGACTTCCAACTCTGTGGCTCGGTTCATAGTAGAGCAAGGAGTGAAGATTTGGTGAGTCCTCATAGCATTCGAGGATTTGACCACCATGTCCTTTTGACTTTAATTTTATCTTTAGAACTATTGTATGGGTTGTGTCCCAAAGATATTCATGTTTTAGATGGTTTGAGACAAGTGTAATAGACTTCCGCTTCGTATTATAAATGACTTTGATTGTATTGAAAAATGTTTTAAATTTCTGCTCATTTCAATTATCTTATGTTATGATATGCTAAGTTGGCTTGTATGAGCCCTCTCGGGGTCTTGTACGCCTTGTTACATCTAGGAGGTACCCCTGGGTCGTGTCATCATGAGGTTGGCATAAAATTCCCTCACCCATTGCTCATTTGCCTTGATAGGTTCATATACATATCATATCTAACCGGATGCTATCAACCTCTCATGGAAATTTAGAAGTTGCTCATCAAACTTGTCAAGTGAGATGCCTCTCTCTGGAAGTAGCTTCTTCTTCATCAAATCCAAATAATTGATCTCTTGCGCTAAGAGAGAGATAAATTGATGTTGGCCATACTCGACCACAAGCTCCTCCTCAAAACCAAGTTCCTGTGCCATTCTTGACTTCGTAAAAATCTGACAATGACAATAGCATACAAGTGTGAGAGTCATGTGTTACACAATGATATTTCATAGGTAGAAGTCAAAGAAAAGGGTTGGAAATAAATTTAGGGTAAAAACATGCCTGCTGATTAAAACTACACACTGGCAGAAAATAGCCTCAGGTATCACAAAAGCAAATTCATTTTCTCTTTTGCGATGTTGAGTTCGTGTTTGCGAAGAGTCGCCTCCCTCAACATGAACAACCTACTTTAATTCTAATTGTAGCACGAAAATTCAACTATCAGCAGTGTAAAATCAACAACAACCAAATAAGTAATCAAGTAACTCAATCATTTCGGCACAACAAGTTTCGAAAATCATCTTTAAGTTTGTTTGGGCATTTTATCAAACACATAGTAACCCAATCTATTTTCAACATTTAGATCATGAAATGGGTACTCAAGACTTCCCCAAATACTCTAAATCAGCCCACACACATGTACTAAATATTTAAAGCAAAGAATTCGGTCAAGTTAGAGAAGTTACTACCCACATAATACCCCCAACTTCAAATCAAGGAAAATCAAATGACAAACGAAATTTACCAATTCAAGAGAGGAAAAGTGAGAGAGAGTTAACTTACCGGACTGTGTTTTCACAATGAAGACAAAGAGTTTTAAAACAATTTGAGATAGTTGAGGAAGAGAACAAGAAGTTGGACCTTTTATTTTGAGTGTTTTCCTGTTTGGATTTTGTCCACTACATTTTTTAAATCCATACCTTCGCTTAAGCAACAATTGGTTACTTTTTGTCACGACCCAGGGGTACACCCTAGATGTAACAAGGCACGTAGAATCCCGGAAGGTACCATGTAAGCCACTTAGCATATCATCACATAAGCATAGAACAATAAAGAGTAAAAATGCATTTCGAGTCTTAAATTTTCATAAAGGAAAGCGGAAGTCTAAACTTGTCTCAATATAGCCATTTATTACAATACTTGAATCAAATAGGGACACAGCCCATACAACATAGTTCGAAAAGGAAATACAAGAATGAAACTACTAAATGAAAACATCCGTCCTAGAGTCATGAGGACTCACAAACAGGCTAGGAGAAATTAGCACATCCAAGCTTTAGCCACAATGAGGACCACCTTGAGAACCGGACGCTACAATTGGGGAAATGTAGAAAAAATATGGGTTAGTACAAAAATGCACTAAGTATGATAGCCATGCATAAAAACCTTGAAAACATGCAAAAAGGGATATTTTATTTGAATGCATGCAATTTACTAAGTTAAAGCATCATTTTGAAGATAATGGAAAAGCATAAGTCATAAACATAATCAACTCATAGATCATCATACCATAAGAGGAACATACCATAAATACCCTCAAAGCATACTTGTCCAATGCATGAATAAGATCTCATAATCCCACCCATACTAAGTAAAGATTCTTGAGTAACCATAGTTCATATTTTATATTATTGTTCATATTGTTGTCATAGTGGGAATAAGCCTTAACCGACATAGACCATGTGAGCTTAACATGGAATCCGGTGTTACCCACACCAAAAAGGGTTGTCCTACTTGTCTAAGGTAAGACCATCATTTCTTAGCTTTAGGTGGATCCACTAGCTAAATATCCTACGGGGGCACGTAGTTTATGGGATAAGGAGATTGTTACTAGAAACCTGGCCTTTCTCACGGGGGAGCTTCCATCTCATGAGATTGCTTCTAGAAACCCGACCTTTCTCATGGAAGAGCTTCCACCTCATATTCAATATCCACTCGGTGCTAAGCATTTATCCCACGGAGTACTTATTAAGTCATAACTTATTTCATTATGATAGCTCATTAGATCATGCGTGAGAATAACCTTTCACCGTCCATGTCTACATATAACATTAGATTCAATTAGGTGAGAAAGCCTTTCAACCTAGAATATCCATTATGTGAGAAAACCTTTCACATTATGTTAATTATGTGTTCATGAGAATAGCCTTTAAATCAACACAACAACATTATCATAATCATGGACACTTCACTCTCAAAGTGTTCTTAAAGCATGTACATAACCTTCATAAAACATGCATAATATCATATCTTGCCTTTTCAAAGGTCAAAGCTCATATCAAATCAATACATCTAGAATTACCACATTAGACATGGATATTAAAGCATAATCTCATAATATCCTTATTTCATCAATTCACCCACATCACATGGTCATAAATTGGGAATATGGAGATTTCATGGATTTTTGGGGATTTCAACATAAAAACCATAATAAATCATTAATTCAATCATAATATAAAGTAATCAAATCATCAAAATCGTTTTTTAAAGGAATCCATGAGTTGGAGTAAAACCCTAGCTTTTGGGGAATTACTAGGTTTGAAATTGAATTTGGAGGGACTCCATGGATGAAGACTATCCATGGATGAAGGACTACCATACCTTTTCTATGAATCTCCAAAGAAATTGAGTATAAAACCTTGCTCCTTCAAATGCTAGCTCCAACTTCCTTCTTCTTCTTCGTTGAAGTTTTAGAGAGAGAATTTTTGGAGAGGATGAGTTCTTTTAGAATTTTTGAAATAATGGTTTCGATGACTTAATTTGGTAACTTAAAACCCTTATATAGTTATTCTAATTTAGTGTAAAACGACGTTACTTAATATTAATTAAAATTAGAAAACCCCAAATGCCCCTAAGCTTAACTGCCAAAAAGCAGTTCTAGGTGACCATCCACGACCGACCACTGACGGATCGTGGTTGGACCCACGGCCCGTGCTGGTGAAGCGTGGGTTGGGTTTTGGGGCTTGATTTTCAGGGCCTGACCTACAGACCCCTCACCCACGGGCGTGGGTTGACCTACGGGCGTAGGTACCCTTCGTGGGTCATTGTACATGCAACTTTTCAAGGGTCTTCCTCAAGGACCCATGGTTGGTCCTTGGGGGTCGTACCTTCACGTTCTAACACGAAACCCTTTATTTTTTAAGTATGGGGAGTTACATTTATGACTGTAACCCTCATGTTAAGCTCTAGTTTAGCCTACTAGTTTGTGGAGTGTGTTACAATATCTCCCCCTTAAGAACATTCATCCTCGTATGACGATCTAGACACCTTACGGAAGTAAAGACTCAAAACTAGCAGCCCATCATGCATGAAACATTAAAATAATGCACAATTCAAAGGAGGAAACTTTAACTCCATTTCAAACATAATCAATGCATCACAAGGAAGTAGAAACTACATATAACACCCCATTATGCATGAAATTTCATCATTTCTCATAATCATGGGAGGAACTACCTTCTCCAACTAAAAGCATGCTCAAAACAATATCATGGAGCCAATATGCAATTACTCTCAAAATCATACTAAAGCATATTCATCAAATCATCTCATGAAGTCAAATAGGCAACTCATACTAAATGCACAACAACATGAGGAACATAAATCATGAAGACTCATTTTCTTACTAAACATGAATTTCTCAAGAACATGCATAACATAAGGAAATCATGGAAGAACACATATAACACACATGACTCCCAAAATAATAAACCCAAGAGGAACTACTTACCTCAAGCTTGAATAGGAGTAGAAGGAAAGAGATGAGGATATCGAGACTTCATATCAGCCTCGGCCTCCCAAGTTGCACCCTCAACTAAATGATTTCTCCATAAAACCTTCACGGAAGCGACTTCTTAATTTCTCAATTTCTTGACTTGCCGGTCTAGGATCTCTACTGGAACCTCTTAATATGAAAGACTTTCATCAACTCCCAACCCTTCTAGGGGAACAATGGATGTCGTATCTCCAATACACTTCTTAAGCATAGAAACATGAAATACTGGATGAAATGGGGCCAACTCATTTGGCAAATTCAACTCATAGGCAACCTTCCCAATACGTTTCAAAATTTTATATGGGCCTACATACCGGGGACTAAGTTTCCCTTTCTTGCCAAATCTCATCACCCCTTTCATGGGTGAGATTTTCAAATTGACCCAATCATTAACTTCAAATTCGAGATCCGTTCTTCTCACATCGGCATAAGACTTTTGTCTAATTGAGTCGTTTTCAACCTCTGTCTAATAAGCCAAACTTTCTCAATGGCTTCATAAACTAGCTCGGGACCTATCAAAGCAACTTCACCCACCTCAAACCAACCAACCGGAGACGTATATCTCCTACTATACAAGACTTCAAAGGGAGCCATATCGATAATTGAGTGATAACTATTATTGTAGGAAAACTCTATTAATGGCAAGTGGTCATCCCAATTACCCTTGAAGTCTATAACACATGCCCTTAACATATCTTCCAATGTTTGGATGGTACACTCCGCTTGCCCATCAGTTTGGGGATGAAAAGTCGTGCTAAGCTTAACCTTAGTACCAAGCCCTTTTTGGAATGACTTCCAAAAGTGAGAAGTAATGTGAGTACCCCGATCCGAAATAATAGATAAAGAAACACCATGCAACTTCACTATCTCTCTTATATACAGCTTGGCATAGTCTTCCGCCGAAAAAGAAACCTTGACGGGAATAAAGTATGGTGATTTTGTCATCCGATCTATAATGACCCAAATAGAATCTTGTTGGCTTCGGGTGTGAGGCAAACCCAGAATAAAGTCCATATTTACATCTTCCCACTTCCAAGTGGGAATACTTAATTCTTGGGACAAGCCTCCCGGCTTTTGATGCTCAACTTTAACTTGTTGACAATTAGGACATTTGGCTACAAATCTCGCAATATCTTTCTTCATACCGTTCCACCAATAGACTTCCAGTAGATCACGGTACATCTTGGTAGATCCCGGATGAATAGAATACCGAGAACTATGAGCTTCCTCTAATATTTGTTCCCTCAAACCATCAACATCCGAAACACATAACCGACCTTGGTACCTAAGTACACCATCTCCCCCTTGCGAGAAAGCCTCAACGGACTTCTTAAGTACCGACTCTTTCAACTCAACTAATATAGGATCAAGGCCTTGTTTAGACTTCACATCCATCACAAAGGATGATTCGGAACCATTATTGACCATTACAGCACCCTTGGTGGAATCCAGTAGTTGGACACCTAGTCGGGCCAATCTATGCACCTCACGAACTAATTCTTTCTTTTTGTCCTCTACATGAGCCACACTACCCATGGACAATCTACTAAGTGCATTCGCTACCACGTTAGCTTTGCCGGGGTTATAAAGGACACTCATATCATAATCCTTCAGGAGTTCTAACCACCTTCGTTGTCGAAGATTCAAGTCCTTTTGACTAAATACATATTGAAGACTTTTGTGATCGGTGAAAACATCCACATGGACCCCATACAAGTAATGCCTCCATATTTTTAAGGCAAACACTACCGCCGCTAATTCAAGATCATGGGTAGGATATTTCTTCTCATGGATTTTAAGTTGCCTTGAAGCATAGTCAATCACTTTACAATTTTGCATGAGGACACATCCCAACCCCACTCTAGAGGCATCACAGTATACCACAAAACTATATGTATCCTCCAGTAAGGTCAACACCGGAGCGGAAGTAAGTCTATCTTTGAACTCTTGGAAGCTTTTCTCACAAGCTTCCGACCACACAAACTTAGCTTTCTTTTGAGTCAAAGACGTCAAAGGAGAAGCAATGGAGGAAAATCCCTCAACAAATCTTCTATAGTAACCGGCCAAACCCAAAAAGTTTCTAATGTCGGAAGGAGTTAGAGGTCTAGGAAAACTCTTGACCATATCTGTCTTATTAGGATATACCTCAATACCTTTGCTTGACACAACATGACCAAGGAAAGCTACGGACCTCAACAAAAATTCACACTTGCTAAACTTTGCAAAAAGTTGTTGGTCCTTAAGAACTTACAACACCATTCTCAAATGGTCCACATGTTTATTCTCACTCCTTGAATAGATCAAAATATCATCGATAAACACAATCACAAACATGTATAGGTATTGCCTAAACACTCTATTCATCAAGTCCATAAACGCCGCCGGTGCATTAGTCAACCCAAACAATATTACTAGGAATTCATAATGACCATATCGAGTTCAGAAAGCCGTCTTGGGAATATCAACCCCTCTCACCCTCAATTGGTGATAACCCGAACGAAGATCAATCTTAGAGAAATAGCTAGCCCCTTGAAGTTGGTCAAACAAATCATCAATTCTCGGAAGGGGATATTTGTTCTTGATGGTCACTTTATTCAATTGACTATAACCAATACACATTCTAAGAGATCCATCTTTCTTTCTAACAAAAAACATGGGACCACCCCATGGAGAGATACTCGGTTGGATAAAACCCTTATCTAGCAAATCCTTTAAGTGCTCTTTGAACTCTTTTAATTCCGCCGGAGCCATTCTATAAGGAGGAATAGAGATAGGTTGCGTATCCGGAAGAAGGTCAATACCAAAATCTATTTCCCGCTCAGGAGGAATACCGGGCAAATCATCGGGGAAAACTTCTGGGAACTCATTAACCACCGGAACTGACTCAAGAGAAGGGGTTTCGGAATCTACATCCCTCTCCCTAACAACATGGTAAAGGCAACCTTTCGAGATCATCTTTCTAGCTTTAAGGTAGGACACAAATTGACCTCTAGGAATAGAATTTCCTCCCTTCAACTCTAAGATAGGCTCATTCGGAAATTGGAATCTAACCACCTGAGTCCTACAATTGATAGAGGCATAATATGCATGCAACAAATCCAGACCGATAATTACATCAAAGTCTAACAAGTCTAACTCTACCAAATCCACCAAATTAACTCTATGGTACAAGGAAATGGGACAACTTCTATAAACTCTCCTAGCCACCACCGAATCACCAACCGGGATAGAAACCGAAAAAGGTTCTACTATCATTTTGGGGAGCATATCAAACTTCATTGCCACATAAGATGTCACAAAGGAAAAAGTAGCACCGGGATCTAACAAGGCATATACATCAATAAGAAAGACTTTTAACATACCGGTCACGACATCCGGGGAGCTCTCTTGGTCACCACGGGATTGAAGAGCATAAAAGAGGTTTTGGTTTAGGGCATTGGAGTTTGAACCACTAGGAGGAGCTTGCTTGCTTTCTCTCCCCTTGGCCGTAAGTGTTGGGAAATTCCTCAATTGATGACCACCCTTACCACAACCAAAACAAATATCCGTTCCGGCTAGGTACTTACCATCATGATTCTTCCCACATTTTGCACAATTAGGCCTATTCACATAAGAGCCACCACCATTAACTCCTTGAGGTTTAGGGTTAGATACTCTATCCTTGTTGACCCTTGGGGAAGCATTTGAGGAACCTTGGTTGGAGAACCTTTGTTTGAACTTTGGTTGACCTTGTCCATCGGACCTAGCATTGGAGAAATTCCCATCACCGGTTCTAGCTCTTTTCACCTCTCTATTCTTTTCCTTGAGTTTCTCTTCTTCCATTTGTTGGGCATGCGCCATGAGACGTGAAATATCCATATTCGGGATAAGCACTGCCGTACGACATTCTTTGACTACCATGCCGGACACTCCCATCACAAATTTATTCATCTTAGCCCTTGAATCTGCCACCATAGTTGGAGCATACTTGGATAATTGGGTGAAATTTAAAGCATACTCTTTCACACTCATTCCTCCTTGAGTAAGGTTAATTAACTCTTGCATCCTTGCTTCCCTCAACTCTAGAGGAAAGAATATATCAAGAAACACTAATTTAAGCAATTCCCATTCTACCGGACCCACTCCTACGGGTCTTTCACCCTTCCACTGATCATACCCAACTTGAGCCACATCTTTTTTTGTTGGTAGGCGGCTAACTCCGCCTTCTCTTCCGAAGAAACCTCCATAACAACAAGTACTTTATAAACCTCATCGATAAACCTTTGAGGATCCTCTTCCACTTTTGAGCCATGAAATTCGAGAGGGTTCATTCTTGCGAAATCCCTAACCCTTGAAGGGGCCGAATTCACATTAGGATTCACATGAGTCACAACATCTCTATTGGCCTGAGCCGTAACATCTTGAGCTTGAGTCGTCAAAGCTTCGACCAACATTTGAAAAGCCGACCTAACCTCCACATCCGACATAGTCGAAGGATTAATCGGAGCTTGATTAGCTTGAGGAGCTTCTTCATTCACATTGTCACCCGCCATTCTTATAGCGTTAGCCCTTCGTGTATTCATATCCTGAAGACACAAGAGAAGGATTAGGAGAGGGACTCTATAGAGCTAAACTCTATGGCACGACATAAGAATAATGAAAGAAGTGTAGTTTCCTAATCTCTTGTAGCCTCTCATTCAAAAATGTGGCACGCTTCACACTTATGAACAAGACTCTACTACACGTGGATTATGAGACATCATCCTAGAATCATTCTAAACCTTGTGATCTGATTACCAAGTTTATAACGACCCAGGGGTACCCCCTAGATATAACAAGGCACATAGAAGACCGAAAGGCACCATGAAAACAACTTAGCATATCATAACATAAGTATAGAAAGATAAAGAGTAAAAACATATTTCGAGTCCAAAATTTTCATAAAGGAAAGCGGAAGTCTAGACTTGTCTCAATATAGCAATCTATTACAATACTTGAATCAAATAGGGAAACAGCCCATACAACATAGTCCGAAAAGGAAATACAAGAATAAAACTACTAAATGAAAACATACGTCCTCAAATCATGAGGACTCACCAATAGGCTAGGAGAAATGAGAGAATCCAAGCTTTAGCCACAATGAGGACCACCTTGAGAACGGGAGCCTACACTTGGGGAAAATGTAGGAAAAATATGGGTTAGTACAAAGATGCACTAAGTATGATAGCCATTCATAAAAACCTTTAAAACAAGCAAAAAGGGACATTTTAGTTGAATGCATGCAATTTACTAAGTTAAAGAATCATTGTGAAGATAATGAAAAAGAATAAGTCATAAGCATAATCAACTCATAGATCATCATACCATAAGAGGAACATACCATAAATACCCTCAAAGCATACTTGTGCAATGCATGAATAAGATTCTATAATCCTACCCATGCTAAGTAAAGATTCTTGAGTAACCATAGTTCATAATTCATATTCTTGTTCACATTGTTGTCATAGTGGGAATAAGTCTTAACCGACATAGACCATGTGAGATTAACATGGAATCCGGTGTTACCCACACCGAAAAGGGTTGTCCTACTTGCCTAAGGTAAGACCATCATTTCTTAGCTTTAGGTGGATCCACTAGCTAAATATCCTATGGGGGCACGTAGTTTAAGGGATAAGGAGATTGTTACTAGAAACCCAACCTTTCGCACGACGGAGCTTCCATCTCATGAGATTGCTTCTAGAAACCCGACCTTTCTCACGGAAAAGCTTCCACCTCATATTTAATATCCACTCGGTGCTAAGCATTTATCCCATTGAGTACTTATTAAGTAATAACTTGTTTCATTAGGATATCTCATTAGATCATGTGTGAGAATAATCTTTCACCGTCCATGTCTACATATAACATTAGATTCAATTAGGTGAGAAATCCTTTCAACCTAGAATTTTCATTATGTGAGAAAACCTTTGACATTATGTTCATTATGTGTTCATGAGAATAGCCTTTCAATCAACACAACAACATTATCATAATCATGGACACTTCACTCTCAAAGTGTTCTTAAAGCATGTACATAACCTTCATAAAACATGCATAATATCATATCTTGCCTTTTCAAAGGTCAAAGCTCATATCAAATCAACACATCTAGAATTACCACATTAGGCATGGATAATAACATAATTAAAACAACTCAATTACTACAAGCATAATCTCATAATATCCTTCTTTCATCAATTCACCCACATCACAAGGTCATAAATTGGGAATATGGGGATTTCATGGATTCTTAGGGATTTCAACATAAAAACTATAATAAATCATCAATTAAATCATAATATAAATTAATTAAATCATTAAAATCTTTTTTTAAAGAAATCCATGACCTGGAGTAAAACCCTAGCTTTTGGGGAATTAATCGCTTTGAAATTGAATTTGGAGGGACTCCATGGATGAAGTACTACCATACCTTAGCTATGAATCTCCAAAGAAATTTAGTAGAAACCCTTGCTCCTTCAAACCCTAACTCCAACTTTCTTCTTCTTCTTCTTCTTCTTCTTCATTGAAGTTTAGAAAGAGAATTTTTTGAGAAGATGAGTTTTTTTAGAATTTTAGAAATAATGGTTTGGATGACTTAATTTGGTGACTTAAAAACCTTATATAGTTAATCTAATTTAGTGTAAAATGACGTCACTTAATACTAATTATAAAAAGAAAACCCCAAAATGCCCCTAAGCTTAACTGCCAAAAAGCAGTTCCAGGTGACCATCCACGACCCATTACTGACAGACCGTGGTTGGATCCACGGCTCATGCTGGTGAAGCGTGGGTTGGGTTTTGGGGCTTGATTTTTAGGGCCTGACCTACGGACCCCTCACCTACGGGCGTGGGTTGACCTTCGGAGCGTAGGTCCCCTTCGTGGGTCACTGTCCAGGCAACTTTTCTAGGGTCTTCCTCAAGGACCCATGGTTGGTCCTTGGGGGTCGTACCTTGACGTTCTAACATGAAACCCTTTATTTTTTAAGTACGGGGAGTTACATTTACGACTCTAACCCTTATGTTAAGATCTAGTTTATCCTACTAGTTTCCGGAGTGTTAAACTTTTGCAACATCTCATGAAAGGGAGGGGTTCTCTTAAGCGAGTTCCCCTGGACTTAGCGATGTTCTCTTTTGCGAAAGGGTGCCGCTTTTTTGGACTTAGGTTAAGTAAACTGTTGTTCACTTTTGCTACTTCTGAGACCCTTTTTGGCAGGCTGCTCACTATCCATTTTGGTAAATTTGGGGGTTATTGGGCGATTCACCCAGTCTCATTGCGCGAGCCTCGGCGCCCAAAAATCTTCCCAAGTCATATTTTGATGCGTTTTTAGCTCTGAATTTCATTTGCTCCTACATTCACGACTCCAAACCTTTTCAAATCAATTCCAAAAACTCTAAAATCATAAGGGTTAGTTAAAACAAGAATTAAGCCTAATCTAAAAATCAAAAACATCAAAATTATACTAATTTGGATACCGATGGGGTGACTCCCATCAAGTGCACAATTTAACATCGTGGTGCAACGCTGGGTACATTACTCTTTGTGTTTCTACTCTGAAGCAATGAACCGTCTCCACAACTTGACATTATTTTCTCTCCAAAGAGCATGGGGAGTGCAAGAGTGCATCAAGCATTTCACCCGATCTCTCTACTTTAAAGACTTGAATTTTTTGCCTAATATCGAATAATGCTTTTGTTTTAAAACGTTGGGCAAGAGTGGAAGGATCACTAGGCCATGTCAGCATTGAACTTCATAATTCTTGGCCTTCAAGTGAGTTACACTCTCACTTTCAAATGATCTAAAGTTTCCATATACGATCTTTTTGGTTTTTTCTTGCAAGTCTAGTATCATTTCTTTAATTTCGGCGTCTTGGAGTTTTAGTGGCTTGGTTCGATTGCAAATGCCCAAGATTTCATCCTTGTGGAACATAACCCCTTGAGAAATTCATCTCATAAGTGGGACACGAGATGTAGGTTCTTCTCACTATCTTCAAGACTTTGAACCTAACTCATGAGCCAAGATTGACTCACTACACCCATTTCTTCACAATAAGGGCATGGGTCATCAACATAGGGATTACGATCCCCAAGCGTTTCTTTATAACAAGAAGTCATAGAAACAAAACAAAAAGAAAAGAAAAACAACTATTCACAATTTAGATAGAAACAAGTAAACTTGAAATCCTTAGTCAATTTAATAAGCCTGATTGGTCCACGGTAGCGGCGGCATTTTTGATAACGCTCAAACTACTCCTCAAAACTAATCAAAAAACTATTCGGTCGTCGTCAATAACAATACCTAACTAAGAGTCGGGGTCGAATCTCACAGAGAAAAAATTGTCAGTGATTGAAAAGGTAGAGAAATAATAGCTACAAGCTTGAATCCAAACACAATAATACATAATTTTCAAATTAAGAGAATGATTAAGTAACATAAATAAAGGATTTCGGCAAAGAACAAATCAAGCAAGGGCTAATCAGGAATTGGGAAATTCAGGCTTCAACACTCACTCAACGATATTGCAATCCTAACACATGCACATTCACTCAAGGGTAGGCTAGGTCATCATAGGTTAGTCCTAATCTCCTTTCGGTCTCAAAGGACTATTTCATGACATCTCTTTTTGGTCTCAATCATATAATTCAACAAAATAACCTAATACCTTAACTTAGACCTCTCTTTCAAGCAAACCTTGCACTCAACAATGAAATCCTAAAAAATTTCCCTTCAGTCTCAAATTTAAAATTCAAAGCTAAAATGCAATTATCAATCTAATTTTCTACTTCACAGATTCTATTTTGAAGCACCCACGAAGATCGGACGCTTGAATTGAGCATGCACTCTCAACTCATAAATTCAAACATGAAAATTAGATTAAACCCAACTCATAAATGTTAAACATGGAATCAAATACAAAAGCAATAGCATGAGGAATCAAAGACTCAAACGAATTGCCCATTTCTAACACAAAACCCCAACCTCAATTATCAATTACACCCACAATTCATGCAATACAAACCAAGGGAAAGAAGATATGATAAACAATATTAGCATTAGAAACATAACCTTTAAATCAAAAGATGATTTATGAGGCAACTTTTCTTCAAAGTCTCAACCCAAAATAAAGAACAACAAGAAAACTACTCTAATATAAGAAGATGAGTTTTTCTCTGTAAAATATTCTCTCTCTTGACTTTTGGATGATTGGATGATTGGATGATGAATAATCTCCATCTCAAGCCCCTTTTGTGTGAATTTGGATATAATGCTTGAGAATTGTCAATTCTACCTGTGTTTGGATAGGCGGTCTCCGCAAAAGTAGCTAGGAGTTCATTAAAGCAGATGGCGTAAAAGCGAACATCTTGTCGCCTATGCAAACTCTACCTTTCTTGACCAATTCGCAAAAGTGAACCCCACATTATCTCTTAAGCGAACAATTGACTTTGGTTGACTATTCGCAAATGTGAATTCTATCTCGCAGGTGTGTGATCTGGAACTCAATTTCTGCCAGAATCAACTCCTTTTCAACTTTCAGAGGATCCAAGTCTCATTTATTCAAACTCTTTCTTTCAACTTTACAACTTTTTTCTTTCCTTGAAATTTTCTCCTCCATTCACAAACTCCCTTTTTTTTAACCAAGCCCTCATGTGGTAAGCATCCATCTATAAGTTTCCCATAACACCCCCAACTTAGGCTTTTAGCCTCAACTTTCACCATTCTCAATTTCAAAGAGAGAAGGGTTCAAAAGAAGGTTACTTTTCAAAAAGGACAAGGCTAGTAATGTGGTTTCCAATAAAAAGGATAAGGCTCAAAGGGGACAACTAAGGATATATTTAGTGTAAAGGTAGGATATTTTAGGCTAAGTAGACTTCAATGACAATCAAAGAAGTCTAATCATTTCTCAAACAAAACTCAATCAAACTCAACATTTTAAGACTAACCGGCTAAGTTCTAGTTAACACAAGTGAACACAAGGCATTATTCACAAAAACTCACCACACATGGCATGAACACTATTTAATAAGGATCAATTTCACTTCCTAGTCAAGAACAAAAGAGTTATGTTTCACTCACCACCAAGTTAATTGGAGTCACAAAAAGAGTCAAAACATTGTCACAAATCATCCATTTTCACAAATATTTAAGAGGGGTCCTTGATGAGTCAGGAATTTTTACTCATTTAGAGTTTATTATTCAATGATTTAGTGTCCTCAATGGCTATTTTATGCTCATAACTGATATTAATATGTTGATATGCAGCAATAAAGGTTTAAGAGTAAGGCAAGGACATTACAATGCGAAAAGGAGTGAAAAAGTTGGAAAAGCTTAAGAAAAGAAAAGTTGAAGCTCGCAAAAGCCACTCGGTGCCTCACCGAGTGGGCCTCAAGCTCTCCTAAAGTTCAAGCGAATTAGCCCATATATTAAACCAACTTGGTGAGCAAACAGGATATTCGGCGACGCGCAAAATAGATCGGTGATAGCGATCAAGCATGCCAAAAGTTCCAAAATAATTTGATTGAGAAGCCAAGCCAAAAGGTGAGAAAAAGAGCAACTCGGTGGATCACCGAATGGGTCGGCGATCCCAACTTACTTCACCGAGTTGACTCTGTGCTGAGTTTTTGGGAACGTAAAAATATAATTTTTTGGAAGAAGAAAAGGAGTTCTCACACAGTTTTTGGGTTTTTGAGAGTTTTTACACTATACACATTGTTTAACATTCTTAGTCTAGTTTGGGATTTAGATTTGGAGATTGCAAGATTTTAGCTTCAATTTCGACATTTAGGGATTGCAGATCGTTAGCAATTCAGATGGAAAACATTGTTGGTAACGATTTCTTATTTTTCTCTATGCTTAGCTAAAACCCCTTACCTTATGAGTGTGATCATGTAGTCGAATGCATTAATTAACTAATGGGTGTTGTTAATTGCTGATTTTAATGTTGTTTTGAAGTAGGTTCAACTATTTGTACATGTTTTAATAAATGAATTGAAGTTACAAATTCAATTCTAGTTTAGCTATCTATGCTTGCTTGAGAAAGAGGTAACAGAGTAGAGTGATTGATTCATAGTTGTATTGATTGCATTTTTAAAAGCTAGCTTGAGAAAGTGGGTGTCACGACCCAGGGGTACACCCTAGATGTAACATGGCGTACTTGACCCCAAGGGATCTCATACCATCCCTTAGCATATCATAACATAAGATAATAGAATAGTATGGAAATTTTAAAACTTTATCCATACAATTGAAATCTTTATAAAACGTAAGGGGAAGTCTTACTACACTTTTTCTCAAACCATTTAAACATGACTTGAATAAAACTTTGGGACGCAGCCCATACAAAAGTCTAAAACACAAAGAAAAAACATAAAGGTAATGGTGGCTTTATACTCAATACTATGAGGACTCACCAAATCTTCGACTCCTTGCACTTCTAGAAACCTATCCTCAAGAATGGAACTCAATATCGCCGAATCCTACATTTGATAACAATGTAGGAAAGAGTATGTGTTAGTACGAAATGTACTAAATATTTTAGCTAGCACAACATCATAAGAGCATCTCAAAATGGTTAGTCAACATGAGACATAAGCATAAGAGACAATAACATAGTAATAATCATAATCTCCAACATAAGCATCATATAAGCATCAGTCAACATGAGACATAATTCTTGAGCATAGGAGATACATCATGTTCATGGCATAGTCTACACTTAGACCTTCATATCATATGAGCACTACACTCTTAAGTAACCTCAAAGCATACTTTTGCAATACATGAATGGCATCCCATAATACCATTCACACTAAGCATGACCTTGGAGTCACAATATTCATACTTACCATCTATTCGTTTCATTAATTACCTACTTCATATAGACAACGAAACTATAACCTTTAGTCAACATATCATGGAAGGCAACTATAGCAACAATCCATCAAACATACATCATATAAGAGACGCACTTCGTAGGTAACCATAAGTCATACTTGTGCAATGCATGGATAACACCCCATAATCCTACCCATACTAAGTACTCCTTTAGGTCATCATACTCATACTTCTTGTTTGGAGACTAGTCCCCTTATTTAAGACCTTAAAACACTAGGAGGTACTTCCTTAAACACATCTTAGTTTATTGATAGGTTGAGCACTATGAGGCACTTCATTAAGAATACTATTAGTTCCTTATCAATTTGAACCCTAGGAGATTCTTCTCAAGGATATCTAAGTTCATTGCTACTATGAATACTATGTGATACTACATGAAGTACATCTTAGTTCATTATGGTTTTGAACTCTAGGAGATGCTTCTTCAAGCATAATCTCAGTTCATTAATTGAGTTGGACTCCAGGAGATGCTACTCAAAGAATAATCTTAGTCCAATAGGTTTGAACTCTAGGAGATGCTACTCAAAGCATAATCATAGTTCACTATAAATCTTGTTGTAGTTGGGATATAGCCTTAACCAACTTGAGAACATGTGAGCTATCACATGATCTCTCCCGATGTTACCCACACCGTCAAGGGTTGGACCACTTGCCTAAGGTAGAACCAATTTGTTAACTTAGGTGCATCCACTAGCTAACTTTCCTACGGGGCACGTAGTTATGGGATACGGAGATTGTTATTAGAAACTCAAAAATCCACTAGGTGAAGGCTTCCATCTCATGAGACATACTTTGGTTTGGACTCTTCTAGGTGAGAGTTCCCATTTTAGAAGCCCAAACTCTACTAGGTGGGAACTTTCATCTCATTTCAATATCCACTCGATGATAGGCCTAAATCCCACAAGATAATTATTAAGTCTCTACTAGGACTCAATATTCATGGATGGATTTCCTTGACAATCAATTCAAGTTAATTCACTAAATAAATCCTTAGACCATGCGTGAGCAACTGTCACCATCCATGACCTAGATATGAAGGCTCTTTAGCCATTGGTTCAATTAGTTGAGAAAGCCTTTCAACGCTATAATCATTACTACGAGAGAATATCTTTCACATCAAGATCATTATGTGTCCATGAGAATAACCTTTCCATCATCCCACAACAACAACCTAATCATTAACACTTCACTCTCAAAGTGTTCATAAGGCACGTACATAGATTCATACAAACAGGCATCATATCATATTTTGCCCTCTTAGGGTCAAAGCTCATATCAAATTAACATATCTAAAATTACTGCATTAGACATGGATTCCATCATAACTCAAGTGATTCTATCACATCATACAATCTATCATTCATGAGGTAGATTAGGTAGGTAAAGATCTTTCATCACAATTCTATTCATAAAACTTATATTCATCATATTAGCCTTACTCTCAAAGCCCTAGTGATCAGCATTCATGACTAAAATCCTTACTCTTAAAGCTTTACCTCTTATAATCATCATACATATCTAGATCACAAGACATTATAGTCCCAAGCTTCATCTTTAAGCAATTCTAGCCATAAATCATCATAAAGGCTGAATCTCATTCATTACTAGTCAAAATCCATAATATAATCTTTAATATAATTCAAATCATGTCTACTTGCTTTTATTCTTGAACAATTACGATACATAACATCAATTCTAGAATATCATCTATCAACCCTCAATTTCACTTCACAAGGAATAAACCCACATTCTTCAATTATATCAATTAGACTAGGGTTAGCCATAGAAAACATATAATATCATCAATATAAAGTGATTCAATACTAAATCAATCACAAAAAAGTACTATCCACTCAATTGGAATCATACTCAACACTACCCACAACATAGAAAGAAACCCTAGCTAGAATTGGGGGTTTATCTTCACAATTGGGGGAATTCTAGGGGGCTCTATGGATGGAAAAATTCATAGATGAATAAGCTAACATACCTTGATTTAAATCCCTCACAAAATCTTGTAACAATGGAGGAATTTGACCTAGCTTCCATCTCTTGTTCTTCTTCTTCTTCACTTTCTAGAGAGAGAATATTTGAGAGGGAATTGGGTTCTTTGTTGAATCTAAAATAATAAATTAGTTGACTTAGTTTAGGGGTCTAATAGGTTTATATAGGTGGTCTAATTAATAATAAAATGACCGTATTAATAACTAATTAATTCTAGAACCTTCCCCTAATCCCCCAACTTAAAAACTTAAAACCAAAACTGCCCCCACCCACGAGACCCCAACCCACGGACCGTGGGTGGGTCCACGGACCATACTAGTCCTTCTTGGATGGGTACTAGGGCTTGCAAGATCAGGGGAAGCAAGGGACTTGACCCACGACCCCTTCCTACGGGGCGTGGGTCCATCCAGGGTTCGTGGATGCCCTTCGTGGGAGGTTGTTTTAGGGTCCTCCTCAAGGACCCCTTAGTTGGTCCTTGGGGAGTCGTGCCTTGACGTTTTACCCCTAAGCCCCTCTAAGTACGGGAAGTTATTTTATGATTCTACCCCTCATATCAAACTTGAAAACCTTCACGTAAAGCTCTAGTTTAACTTACTAGTTTTCCGGGTGTTACAATATCTCCCCCTTGGGAACATTCATCCTCGAATGACGATTTTAAACACCTCTTAAAGGAAACAATTGTAGACTAGCAGCCCATCATGCATGCAACACATTTAAATGCACCCAAACAAAGGAGGAAAACTTCATCTCCAAACTAAACATACTCAATGCAACACAAGGGAGTAGGAACTACATCTAACAACCCATGATGCAAGAAATTCTCATAACTAGTCATGTTCGAGGAGGAACTACCATCTCCTAGTCATAACATGCTCAACATACTCTCATGGAGCTCATATGCAATTTTACTCTCAAAAAGCATTTATTCAAGGAGGAATCTCTCAATTCCAAACTAAAGCATGCTCAAATATTCATCTCATGAAGTCAAATAGGCAACTCATACTCAATGCACTACAACATGAGGAAATAATTATGCAAACTCATTTTCTTTAAAAACACAAGCTTTCATGATCATGCATCATATAAGGAAATCATGGCAACACATAAACACACAATAACCTTGCTAGCTAGGCACACCATCTCCCCCTTGGGAGTAAGCCTAAACAAACTCTTCTAAATATCATTCATACTAAAACAACTTCAAAGTCTAACATCTCAAGTCACAAAAAGCCAAACATTTCCGGAATCTAATAAAGCATACAACACATACCGGAACCATTAGGAGGAACTTGCTTACCCTCTCCTCTCATAGCCTTTGCTTTTGGACAATTCTTCATTTTGTGACCACTTTCACCACAATTAAAGTAACCTCTTTGCCGGCCAAACTTCTACCCTCATGATTCTTTCCATTCTACTAAGGTCGGACCAAGAAAATTCTAGACCATTCCAACCCATATCTTCACCCTTGGTGGAGTCTACCAACCAATCATATCTAGGTATTATCTAAACACCCTACTCAAAATGACCATACTTAAGATCAATCTTATAAGATAACTAACTCTTTGAAGTTGGTCAACACTTGAACTCTTCTCCCTCACCTCAACTAGGTGGTACATACAACCCTCCAAGTCAACTTTAAGACAAAACATAATCCAAACCTAGGACATAGACCTTTCCCCCTTCCACTCACGGATAGGCTCATTTGGGAACTATCAATTTTTAACTATACATGTTCTATAATCACATAGGAGCATAACAATAATACTATCAATCCATCTTAAGGATGACATCGAAATCAAGCATATCAAGTCCTATCTAGTCACATAGACATAATTGACATCACAACCAACATCTTCTCCCTTGCTCCTTGTAGCATGAGCCCTTCGAGTAGTCATACCTTGAAGACCATCGGATAAGGAGAAAGACCTTATAGAGTTAAGTTCTATGGCACGACTTAGAGAATGAAGAAGTAAGATTTCCTAATCATCTAATAGCTTCCTATTCATAAATGTGGTGCGCTTCACATTTATGAATAAGACTCTACTAGACGTGGTTTGAGACAATCCTAGAACCATTCTAAAACCTTGTGCTCTGATTACCAAGTTCATCACGACTCAGGGGTACACCCTAGATGTTACATGGCGTACTTGACCCGGAAAGGGTCTCATACCAGCCTTTAGCATATCATAACATAAGATAATAGAAAAGTACAGAAATTTTGAAACTTTATCCATACAATCGAAGTCTTTATAAAATGCAAGAGGATGTCTTGGTACACTTTTTCTCAAACCATTTAAACTTGACTTGAATAAAACTTTGGGACGCAGCCCATACAAAAGTCTAAAACATAAAGAAAAGACATAAAGGTAATGGTAGTTTTATCCTCGATACTATGAGGACTCACCAAATCTTCGACTCCTTGCACTTCTAGAAACCTATCCTCAAGAATGGAACTCAATATCGCCGAATCCTACATTTAATAAGAATGTAGGCAAGAGTATGCGTTAGTATGAAATGTACTAAATATGTTAGCTAGCACAACATCATAAGAGCATCTCAAAACGGTTAGTCAACATGAGACATAATTCTTGAGCATAGGAGATACATCATGTTCATGGCATACTCTACACTTAGACCTTCATATCATATGAGCACTACACTCTTAAGTAACCTCAAAGCATACTTGTGCAATGCATGAATAGCATCCCATAATACCATTCACACTAAGCATGACCTTGGAATCACAATATTCATACTTACCATCTATTGGTTTCATTAATTACCTACTTCATATAGACAACAAAACTATAACCTTCAGTCAACATATCATGGAAGGCAACTATAGCAACAATCCATCAAACATACATCATATAAGAGACACACTTCGTAGGTAACCATAAGTCATACTTTTGCAATGCATGGATAACACCCCATAATCCTACCCATACTAAGTACTCCTTTAGGTCATCATACTCATACTTCTTGGTTGGAGACCAGTCCACTTATTTAAGACCTTAAAACACTAGGAGGTACTTCCTTAAACACATCTTAGTTTATTGATAGGTTGAGCACTATGAAGCACTTCATTAAGCATACTCTTAGTTCCTTATAAATTTGAACCCTAGGAGATGCTTCTCAAGCATATCTAAGTTCATTGCTACTTTGAACACTATACGATACTACATGAAGTACATCTTAGTTCATTATGGTTTTGAACTCTAGGAGATGCTTCTTCAAGCATAATCTCAGTTCATTAATTGAGTTGGACTCCAGGAGATGCTACTCAAAGCATAATCTTAGTCCAATATGTTTGAACTCTAGGAGATGCTACTCAAAGAATAATCATAGTTCACTATAAATCTTGTTGTAGTTGGGATATAGCCTTAACCAACATGAGAACATGTGATCTATCACATGATCTCTCCCGATGTTACCCACACCGTCAAGGGTTAGTCCACTTGCCTAAGGTAGAACCGATTTGTTAACTTAGTTGCATCCACTATCTAACTTTCCTACGGGGCACGTAGTTATGGGATACAGAGATTGTTATCAGAAACTCAAAACTCCACTAGGTGAAGGCTTCCATCTCATGAGACATATTTTGGGAAATTCGGACTCTTCTAGGTAAGATTTCCCATTTTAGAAGCCCAAACTTAACTAGGTGGGAACTTTCATCTCATTTCAGTATCCACTCGATGATAGGCCTAAATCCCACAAGATAATTATTAAGTCTCTACTAGGACTCAAGATTCATGGAAGGATGTCCTTGACAATCAATCCAAGTTAATTCACTAAATAACTCCTTAGACCATGCGTGAGCAACTGTCACCATCCATGACCTAGATATAAAGGCTCTTTAGACATTGGTTCAATTAGGTAAGAAAGCCTTTCAATCCTAGAACCATTACTACGAGAGAATATCTTTCACATTAAGTTCATTATGAGTTCATGATAATAACCTTTCAATCAGCAAACAACAACCTAATCATTAACACTTTACTCTCAAAGTGTTCATAAGGCACGTACATAGATTAATACAAACATGCATCATATCATATTTTGCCCTCTTAGGGTCAAAGATCATAACAAATTAACATATCTAAACTTACTACATTATACATGGATTCCATCATAACTCAAGTGATTCTATCACATCATACAATCTATCATTCATGAGGTTGATTAGGTAGGTAAAGATCTTTCATCACAATTCTATTCATTAACCTTTTATTCATCATATTAGCTTTACTCTCAAAGCCCTAGTGATCAACATTCATGACTACAAGCCTTACTCTCAAAGATTTACCTCTTATAATCATCATACATATCTAGATCACAAGACATTATAGTCACAAGCTTCATCTTTAAGCAATTCTTGCCATAAATCATCATAAAGGTTCAATCTCATTCATTACTAGTCAAGATCCATCATATAATCTTAAATCTAATTCAACTCATGTCTACTTTATTTTATTCTTGAACAATTACCATACATAACATTAATTTTGAAGATCATCCATCAACCCTCAATTTCACTTCACAAGGCATAAACCCACATTCTTCAATTTCATCAATTAGACTAGGGTTAGCTATAGAAAACATATAATATCATTAATATAACATGATTCAATACTAAATCAATCACAAACAAGTACTATCCACTCAATTGGAATCATACTCAACACTACCCATAACATAAGAAGAAATCCTAGCTAGAATTGGGGGCTTATCTTCACAATTGTGTGAATTCTAGGGGGATCTATGGATGGAATAATCCATAGATGAATAATTTAACTTACCTTGATTCAAAACCCTCACAAAATCTTGTAACAATGGAGGAAATTGACCTCGCTTCCTTCTCTTCTTCGTTTTCTTCTTCTTCTTCTTCTTCACTTTCTATAGAGAGAATATTTGAGAGGGAATTGGGTTCTTTGGTGAATCTAAGATAATGAATTAGTTGACTTATTTTAGGGGTCTAATAGGTTTATATAGGTTGTTTAATTAATAATAAAATGACCCTACTGAATAACTAATTAATTCTAGAACCTTCCCTAATCCCCCAACGTAAAACCAAAACTGCCCCCACCCACGAGACCCCAAACCATGGACCATCGGTGGGTCCATGGACCGTACTGGTCCTTCTTGGATAGGTATTGGGGCTTGGAAGATCAGGGGAAGCAAGGGCCTTGACCCACGACCCCTTCCCACAGGGCGTGGGTCCATCCAGGGTTCGTGGATTCCCTTCGTGGGAGGCTGTTTTAGGGTCCTCCTCAATCCCTTAGTTGGTCCTTGGGGAGTCGTGCCTTGACCTTTAACCCCTAAACCCCTCATTGTAAGTATGGGAAATTATTTTATGATTCTACCTCTCATATCAAACTCTAAAGCCTTCACGTAAAGCTCTAGTTTAACTTACTAGTTTTCCGGGTGTTACAATATCTCCCCCTTGGGAACATTCATCCTCGAATGACGATTTTAAACACCTCTTAAAGGAAACGATTGTAGACTAGCAGCCCATCATGCATGCAACACATTTAAATGCACCCAAACAAAGGAGGAAAACTTCATCTCCAAACTAAACATACTCAATGCAACACAAGGGAGTAGGAACTACATCTAACAACCCATGATGCAAGAAATTCTCATAACTAGTCATGTTCGAGGAGGAACTACCATCTCCTAGTCATAACATGCTCAACATACTCTCATGGAGCTCATATGCAATTTTACTCTCAAAAAGCATTTATTCAAGGAGGCGTGAGTCCATCCATGGTTCGTGGATCCCCTTCGTGGGAGGTTGTTTTAGGGTCCTCCTCTCGGACCCCTTAGTTGTTCATTAGGGAGTTGTGCCTTGACGTTTAACCCCTAAACCCCTCATTCTAAGTATGGGAAGTCATTTTACGATTCTACCCCTCATATCAAACTCTAAAGCCTTCACGTAAAACTCTAGTTTAACTTACTAGGTTTGTAGGTGTTACAGTGGGTTTGATTGTTTCTTTACAAACTCAGCTTGAAAAAGTGGGTTAATTAAGGAATTGGGTTGTTTGGTAGTGTTAAGCTTTTTGAGGTTCGAGAGAACTCACTTGAAACATGATATTTGATTGACAGACGGTTATTGTAATCAAAACCTAGCCTACCCATTGAGATTCAACAACTTTAAGCAATTAGTAATTACTTATTACGTGGAATTAGCATTCGACTGATCATATTCCTATGATCTGATCTCTACTTGTTTACTTCTCGTGTTAAGTGCTATTTACCGTAAATTTGTTACTAATGCCTCCAATTTGATATTAATCATTGAAAGTTTGTGATTTAATTTCAAGTTACAAATCCTTCACTTCTACAAACAATTAGGACACATTTTTACTTCCTAATTGAATTCTCTATCGTATCACTCCCTGTGGGATCAATCCCAACTCTTAGTTAGGTTTATATCTGTTAGAAACTGCCTACACTTAAAATTGTATGAAAGTGTAGTTAACTGTTATCAAAAATGGCACCGCTGTTGGGGAGTGGTGTTTAGAATTATTTTATTGAAGTGTATTCGTGAACTAATTTTATGTTAGTTGAATTATCTTATTTTTGCTCTTTGTGATTGCTAAAAAATAGGTGAAAAATGAGTGTGAACTGGAGCAATGCCAGTCAACTTGCGAACTATGATGACATAGAGAAGTTGCATGAAGTGAATGAGGATCAGTTGGGAAATGTGGGTTCTATTCGATTGCCTCCTACTTTGGGCAATGTGGTGTTTCATGTGTTGCAGGGTCTCTTTGGGGGGCTTTCTCATTAAGACCCTGATTACCATATTCGAAACTTCCTAGATGTGTGCGGACCATTTTCCTTCAAGAACATCACTCAAAAGTCAGTCTGACTCTATTTGTTTCCATTTTCTCTAATGGGGGAAGCAATGAAGTGGTTGACCGTACTACCAAGGGAATCGATCACTTGTTGGGAGGAACTCACAAAAGTGTTTTATGAAATGGTTTTTCCTCCCTCAAAGTTGGTTAAGTTGAGGGATAATATTCAGAACTTCAAGCGAAGTGATGGTGAGCCTATCCATGAAACATGGTTGAGGTTCCCAAAGCGGCTACTCCAATGTCCAACTCATAGGTTTCTAGATAATGTGCTCTTGCAATATTTCTACCAGAGTCTTGACACAATCAACAAAGGTGTAGACGATCAACTAATAGAGGTGGTATAATGAGTGAACCTTTTGTCGAGGCTTCGGTATTTCTTGATGAGATGACTAAAATTAATCGTGCATGATATACAAGGGAGGATCAAGTGTATCCTCTAAAACTCAGGCTGACCAAAGAACAGTTGGAAAAGAACCAAGAACATGATGAGAACATGGAAAAGATGATGACTCAAATGACGTTCTTGAAAAAGCATGTCATGGGGGTGGTTATAAGGTTGTGAGTCTGGATGATGCCAAATTTGAATCTATGTATGATGAAGACGTCCATTTCTTGTCAAGACAAGCGGGGGGGTTCTCGTTGGAGGTTTTTAAGGTTGGGCAAGAATCAAGGTTGGAACAGAATTCGTTAGGATCGATGGAGATATCAAGATCAAGATTGGTTGGATTGGGACACATATTGGAGGAATGGGGATGATGATAATGATCCCTATGTGCACACTTATGACAGTCCAAAGTCGAAGGAGTTAAATACTGATTCTGAAAGCTTTTGGACGGAGGATATGTTTGCTCGCATTCTAAAAAAAGTGGAAGGATTGGATGAAGTGCTCAATGAGATGAAGGAAGATTTCTCATCTTTAAATAAAATGGTCACATGTCACTCGGCCTCCATAAAGAAACTTGAAACCCAAATGAGTCAACTTCCAGGTCAATTAAATTTGAAACTGCAAGGGAATCTTACTTATTATACTCTGGATAATTTGAAGAATAATCATGACCAATGCATGGTTATGTTGACTCGAAGTGGTAAGGTCGTGGGTAGTGATGTAGCAAATGTTGACAAGGCAAGATCAAGTAAAGAGAAAAATGTTTCTATTGATAGTGATGGGCTCGCCGAGGAATTGAACAATGGAATGCCCGAAGAGGTTGATGAAATACCAAAGGAAGTTATCATTGGTGATGTTAACAAATCAAAGGTGGGAGCTGCTCCTTCTTCGGTGCGTACAAAACCATTGCCTAAAGTTAACCCACCATTCCCTCAAAGATTGAAGAAAAGGGATGAAGATGCAAAGTTCAAAAAATTTCTCTCCGTTTTCAAAACTCTATCTATCAATCTTCCTTTGGTGGAAGCGTTGTTAGAAATGTCGGGTTATGCAAAGTTTATGAAAGAATTGGTTACCAAGAAGAGGAGTATGGATTTTGAAATGGTTGAGGTGTCCCAGAGTTGTAGCGCCATTATGACGAGCAATGTGGTTGTTAAGAAAGTTGATCCGGGGGAATTCACTATTCCATGCACTATTGGGATATTTCAAATTGCCAAAGCATTGTGTGATTTGGGGGCAAGTATCAACTTGATGCCCTATGCCATTTTCAAACAGCTTCGGCTAGGTGAGCCTAAGTAAACAACGATGCATCTTCTCATGGCCGACCAATCTATCAAGCGTCCTATTGGCATTCTTTATGATATTTTGGTAAAAGGGGATAAGTTCATATTTCCGGCTGACTTTGTTATTCTTGATTGTGAGATTGACGCCGAAGTACCCATTATTCTAGGTAGGCCGTTCTTGGCTACCGGAAGAGCTCTTGTTGATATTGAAAGCGGTGAGTTGAAACTTTGGGGAAATGATCACGAAGTTATTTTGAATGTGTGTAAATCAATGAAACAACCTAGAGACGTCCATGTCGTATCAGTCATTGATGTGATTGATGAAGCAGTTCCTAGTGTGAGTGAAGTATCTTGTGTGGGTTAGTCTTTAGCCGCCGTCCTTTTGAACTATGATGGGGAAGAAATTAAAGATTATGATGAGGTTGTGGCTGCTCTATCGGGTTTGGGTTCTTATTCTAAAATTCCCTTTAAGCTTGATATTGATTTGAAAAATGGGGAGAGCCCTCCCACCAACCATCCATTGAAGAACCACCAAAGCTTGAGTTAAAGGTACTTCCACCACACCTTCGGTATGTATTCTTTGGAGGAAACAACAAATTCCCGTAATTATCACCACTGATTTTCTTGAATGGTAAGTACAATTACTTATGAATGTGTTGAAAAGATACATTAAGGCCATTGGATGGACGATTGCCGATACTGTGGGAATTCCTCCCAGTATTAGCACCCATAAGATCCAATTGGATAGTGAATGCAAGCCTAGTGTTGAGAATCAAAAGATGTTAAACCCTCCAATGCAAGAACTGGTGAAGAAACAAATTATCAAATGGCTTCACGCGGGAGTTGTCTACCCTATTGCGGATAGAAAATGGGTGAGCCCCGTTTAATGTGTGCCAAAATAGGGTGGTATTAATGTGATCACAAATTATAAAGGGGAACTTGTACCAATGTGACCGATCACCGTTTGGCGTGTGTGCATGCACTACCGAAAATTGAACGCATGAACCGAGAAGGATCATTTCCCGATGCCCTTTATTATTAAGATTCTTGATAGGCTTGAGGGGCGTGGATGGTGTTGCTTCTTAAATGGTTACTACGGTTATAATCAAATATCCATTGCACCGGAAGACCAAGAAAATACAACCTTTACATGTCTGTATGGGATGTTTGCCTTCAAAAGAATGCCTTTCGGAATGTGTAATGCACCGACAACCTTTCAACGATGTATGCTCTCTATTTTTGCTAATATAGTGGAAGATTCGATGGAGGTCTTCATGGATGACTTCCCGATTATGGGTGATACATTTGAAGTGTGTCTTGAACAGCATTGTAAAGTATTGCAAAGATGTGTTGAAACCAACCTTGTTCTCAATAGGGAGAAATGTCGGTGCTCATTTCACGATTCATAAGAATTGACTAAATCTATTAGTACAAACAAGTCAAAACCTCACATCAAGCACTCCAAAGACAACAACACTCAACAAAATGATAACTTTCACTTAAGAATGATGTCATCCGATCTATCATTGGGCAAATTCAAGCCTTTTTATTGAGCCTCTGCAACAATAGCTTCCAAACGTCGCAAGCTACAAGTATTCAGACTTCCCATGCTTCAAGGAATCAAGAATATAACATTATCATCATAATTTATTGTCATTATAAGAAACTAATGAAAATATACTACTATAATAAAATCAAAACATAATTAAAATGACCAATCCGCACAATAAGCAAAAACAAAAACATCTAAACAACAATCCACAATGTCAATAAAAACAAGATAAAACAACCCAAAGGGGAGCACCCCCAACTAAAAATGATGTTGTGTCCTCACAGCACAACTATGAAACTCAAAAGGAGAATATGAAGGGCTCTATAGGCTGTCTCAATCCTCTCCATCGATATTTGTGGCCTCGCTACCCTCATCTCCACCATCATCACTCCATGTAGTGGGCTCATCTCCATCGTCCTCCATCCTAGTAGCTTGGAATAGCTCATTCACCTTTAAAACTTTCCTAAGGCCTTTTACCCCTTTACACATTCGAGTAAAGAACTTGTCTTGACTCTTCTCCCACTTCTTATTTTACTATGTGAGATGCTTAACTCTCTATATGACTTAAACAAACCGGCGTTAGCCTCCTCCATATTTTCAAGTTGAGCTTTCTGCTTCCTGTGATCGTTCAAGTAGGCATCAAACTCATTTTGGGGCACATAGGATACCAGCCCAGAATACGACTCACCCAGCCCTTGCGGCAGCCTTGTCACTAACTCTTTCACGATCTGTAACTCACTTGCCAATGGCTCAAAAGGGCCCACAACTAGAGGTTTAGGAGAATCATCCTCAACATGCACGAACTTACTGGAGTCAACCTTCCTCTTCTTGATTTTTACCATTGTGCTCACACGATGCATCCTAAGGGGAAAGATGGATTTTTTGGCTCCATCAAAGTGTAATCTAGAAGCACCTCTTCGGTAACACCCCAAAATCAAGAAACCTAGAAAAGAGAGGGAAGTGGGAGGTCACCAGCCCCCATTAAGCCATGGCACCCTTTATGGAGCCCCTTATAGGGCGTGAGGGGCACCACAACTCGTGGTGGTGCCCGTGGTGAGTGGACAGTGTCCTCCCCAAGGCCAGGCTCCTCTCACGAGCACCCAGACGGCTCGTGAAGAGCTAAACGGGTCGTGGTGATGGCCGTGAAGGGGAAGAAGAATCACCCAAGACACTGGATCAGGGTCACGACTGGCCAGACGGCTCGTGGACCTTGAGACGGCTTGTGTGGGCCTCCATCTGGAGGTTCGCGTCAGCTATAAGTCAGGGTAAGTTGGGTCTTTTCCTAAATATTTTATTTTGATACTATGTCATTTTTCCCTTACTTAAACCCTTATATCAGTATTTTAACCCTAAAATCACTCAATTAAAATCATTCTCTCAAATTTACAAAAGAAGATCAAGTTTCTTCCTCTCAAATATTTCTCTCACTAGAAAACTTGAAAAGGAAGGGTTCAACGAAGGGTTTCAAGTCAAGTTCCCAATTCCTTCATTGAAGATAAGTGATTGGCTTGTTGATAGTGATGCTCCTATACCTTTTAAAAGAAGGGGGAGATGGAGAGGAGTCCCTATCTAACTCTGTATCTAATGAGACTACATTCTTACCCTTAATTTTAGCCATAATCTACAAAGAACAACCATTTAAACATAAAATCAGTGAAGGTTAGTTGAAATCAAAATCACATGGAAGCATATCTCACAAATGTTTTGAGGCTCGCCTAATGGGAAGGAGGTTTGCTTAACATGTTAGACGAGCTCAGGCGAGCTCACCGAATTAGACATAATAAAGAATTCAGGCATGATAGGCGAAGTCATTTCCAGCTCGGTGATTCACCAAGTTGGTTTTGGCGTGCTAATATAAGTCTGCCAAAACTGACAGTGAAAAATCAAAATAAATAGGCATAAAGAATGATGTCCACTCCCACTTGGTCATCCATCGAGTGGGTTTCGGTGGACTAAGACAAGTCCGCTGAATGGAACAGTACCCAAGGGCACATATTTAATCAGGAAAGGGAGCTAGGGCTCACTCGGCAATTTTCCTAACCACATTGGTGGGAAAAGACAAGCCCACCGAATAGGTAGTGTTCATCCCACTGTCTATTTCCAATGGTTAAACCAACATACGCAACAATATCCAGTTCCCCAACAACTTAACAATCTACCCACATGCTTTTCTAGCCATGGATACTCAGATTTCCTCCAAACATCACAAAGTATTGCTCAAATTGATGATTTTCCCTTAAAAAAGTCATCACTCCATCTATCATTTGGCAAATACATACAATCGGGTCAACACTGGCTAATCAGACTTCACCCAAGTAAAATTCAAGCAAGACCCAACAACATTCAAAATCCAATTTCAAATTTTAACCAACATAATCAATTTTGAAATCTTAGACAAAGGTTCATACAATTAACTCATGGGAATTGTTCAACTGCAACAATGCAACATGAACCAACGAAATTAACTGACAACATGCATCATATGGCCTTCACCCCATATAAAACACAATTTGTAGCTCAAATAGTAATATAAAAGTCGAATACCAACCTCAAGTAGAAGTAAAAACCTGCAAAGGAAGGGGTTAGGGTTTGGGTCGAACTATCAAGTAAGACAATGCACTCCAAGCACTAGAAACTCATACTCAAGAACACTCAAACACTGAAATATGCTTGTGGAAATAAAGGGAAGAAAAAGAATTCAAATATAGCAAAAGATTTTCTTTTTGAAAATGAAATGACCCTTACCCTTTTTATACCAGGCACGTTTGGCGGTCACGACTAATGTCGCTTAGTGTAATCGGCGAATCACTGAATGGAGTAGAAGTTTGTCAAAACGGCCTGAACGTATACCAAACCTGTAGGTTGATTCGGCAAACTCGATGGAGTCCATAAGCTGTACTTTGGTGGATCGCCTTTTGGAGCTCATATCGCCTAAGTTGATAGTACACTTTTTCACATTTTCTAGCTCAGAAGGTGAACAAGAATGAGTCTGCACAATGCCTTCGGTGAATCGCCATTATGGTTTTGGCAATGCCTATTGTGTACTTCACAACACTTTGACTTCCTTTCAACCTGCACTCACAACACACGTTATTGAAAATAATTAAACAAAAGTAAAGACTTGGGTTGCCTCCCAAGAAGTGCCTTATTTAATTTTGTGGCATGACATAGTTCCCAATTTCTCAACAATCATTCTTGGGATTTAGGATGGTGTCACTAGGCAATGTTCCCTTTTGCCTTGGATTTAGATGGGTAGAGTTTTGGCACATTTGAGTCTTCAGTGGTTTTATCGACACCATATGAGAAGTCAGTGGTTGAGATAAATTGGAGAAGTCATTTTCATATCCTTCAACACTTTGATGGATCCTTCAACCTTGTTGAAGATCCTTGTAAAGATTTTCTCGGTTCGGTTCCATTCCTGCCCATCTGGGTCCTTTGGTCATTGACGATCATGGGGAGAAACATGTTTATCTTTGTCAGCCTCCCTATCTCCAATTTCCACCTTGCCAATATTTCCAACCACCATCTCTTTCTTTGTTCCAACCTTGGTTCCCAGCTTGTCTTTGGTAGTTCGGGTTAGAACCCCCTACGTAGTTTCCCAAATATTGAACTTCCTCACTGTATAATGCCTTAAATTAGCATCGTACGGGCATTTCCCACTACTAGTTCAAACCACATTCACCGATTTCACTCCACCTCCCATGACATGCTCACTCATGCTCTTTCTCAATTTATTCCTTACTCATGTTCAAATGTAAAGACGACACTTGGTCCTCTCTCATATAACATAACACCTTTGTCATGTTATCAAGAAACAACGATGCCACTTTATATGGTTGTTGCATTATCCCTCCTTGGGCAAGTTGATCTGCCACACCTTTGTGGATTGATTCAAGGCTACACTAGAAGTATTGTAGCAGCAAATGGTCTGGAACGCCATGTGTTTGGCATTGCAAGAGTAATTTCTGAAATCGCAACCATGTCACATGTAAAGGTTCACCTTTAATTCTCATGAAGTTTTGGATTCGGTCCCTAAGCTTGAACATCTTCGAAGGGGGAAAATCTCTCCAAGAATGCTTCATTCAACTCCTCCCAAGAAGCTATCGATTCATTTAGCAATTCTGCCAACCATCTAGTGAATTCACCCATCAAAGAGAACGGGAATGACCTCAACCTTGTGGACTCTTGTGAGATGTTCTTGAACACAAACGGCCCACACACATCCACAAAATTCCTAAGGTGTTCATGGGGGTCTTCATCTGATAAGCCCCCAAATATTCCTCTTCATTGGAGCAGTAGTAGCATTGTTCTAGTCGCATGAAAGACTACCCTCTCAGTTCTGAGAGGTAACCGGATGGCTCCCGTGATTTGAATGATGTTCACAGACATGTCATTCAAATCACCCATTTTGTAGTTTTGACCATAGTGACTATCATTTCACTACCTTGGTCACTCATTGCTTCAAACCTGCAAATCAGCAAATAACTATACAAAGTAACAATCTACTACAACTAAAAAAATTTAGAAACTAATATATCAAATAGAATTCTCAGTCATCATTCCCCGGTAGCAGCGCCATTTTCGATAACGCTTAAACTAATCTTCAAAACTAGTTAAAAAAGTAAGTAGTCGTCGTCAATAAAAATACCCAACAAAGAGTCAGGGTTGAATCCCATTGACAATGATATATCACGGAGAATTCTATCAAGAAATTTGGATTGTAAAGTCATTCATTTGTAATAGTAAAAATAAGAGGCTGGATGATTCTACCAAATTTATGAAAAGAGTTTTGGTTATCAATAGTAACAAATAAACTAGAATTTCAGAAAATCAAAGAAGTAACAAGCAATCTAGAGGTGCGGGGATTGGAAATCGTCACATAGGGGTAATTGTATTGCTCTATAATGGTGAACATTCATGGATAGATTGGGTCATCATAAATGACACTGATCTTCTTTCGATCTCATAGCATCAGTTCATAGAATCTCCTTTAGGTCTCATTTATGTGAAATACTAAACAACTCAATACCTTACTCTATTCTCTCTTTCGATGCAAAAATAGGGCAAATAGATTTGACCCATAACCTCTATTTTCAAGCAAGTTACAGACATCAAACCAAAATTTCTAGAATCAAACTACTTACCCACTCTAATCAATCTCTTTTGAGTATTAATCAGAGATCGTAAGTAGGAATTAAGTTTGCAACCTAACCCATAAGTTAACCCCATGCTAATTAGCCTAAATCCATGTATAAACATCAACAAAATAGAGAATAACACAATATCCACTACATTAAATCAGCACCCAACCATATAAATTAACCCTTAGATCTTAGGGTTTTAGCCATCCATCACAAAGTGTAATGAAGTATATATTGCATGAAGGCAGACATGGGTAACATGGAATTAAGAAATTACAGGCAAACTCACTTTGAATTCAACTCCAATTTATCAATTTCAAGAGAAAAATTTGAAAAACCCCAAAAACTAAGAATGTTTTTGTCAAAGGAAAAATGTTTCTCTCTCTAAAATGTTCAGAATTTTCTTTTACTTCAGAGACTCTAGAACTCTCTCCCGAAATCGAACTCTTTTTTTCTCCCTTTTGGGCTATTTATAGTTTCCCAAAATTTGGCCCAAAACTCACCGTGTGACCCATTGGGCGTTGTTTGTCGGGCTTGTCGATCTCATTAGATGAATCATCAACTGCTCCTCAGCTTTCCTATATCTTGATTTAGGCTTCAGGTGTTTGAACCTTAGTCAGAGAGCTCGTTCGAGTTTGCCTTTCTCATTCAGTATATCATCGATCACCACCTTTGTTCATATTTTAAGCCTTCAATTTTTCATCAAGTATTGTCAATTTCGGTGATGGTCGCCTTGCTCACCCTTTTCATTGGGTGCGTCGTCGTTACTCCTTGAGTTTGTCGACGTGCCTCAATTAATTCAATTGTTGTCCAATATCAACTTGGGTGAGGTCGTACCTATTGGGTGAGGTTATAACCATTGGCGATCCACCCTTCATGTTAGGCGATCAACAATGTGGAGTTTACACTTTTTTTATGTTTTTGTCCATACTTTCAAACATTCAACCTTACCTTGTCCTTTAGCCTTCATAGCTGCAAATCATCAAAATATCATTAGAATAGGACATGATTAGGCATTGAGGACACTAATTTTTTAGCTAAATAGGCCTCAAATTAGTATAAATCTACCACTCATAATTATGCTTCCATAGATTGTAGGACTCGATTGGTCTCTTTCAAGGTTCTGAACGAACCTATCGTGTTATAGGAAGGGGAAATTATGTTCTTAAGGGCCAGTTTATATCTTTCCTAAAGGCTAGGAAGATGATTTTTAAATGTTGCATTTATCATCTAGTATGAGTTAGGGATATAGATTTTGAAACTCCTACTCTTGAGTAAGTTCTGATTGTTAATGATTTTTTGGAAGTGTTTCCTGATAATCTTATCGGTATTCCTCTCGAAAGGGAAATATATATTGGTATTGACATTCTTCAAGATACTCAACCTATCTTTACTCCTCCTTATCATATGGCCCCGGCAAAACTAAAGGAGTTAAAGGATTAGTTGAAACACTTGTTGGATAAGGGTTGTATTAGACCGAGTATCTCTCCATAGAGTGCTCTAGTGTTGTTTTTTGGAAAGAAGGATGGTTCTCTCTGTATGTGCATTAACTATCGGAAATTGAACAAGGTTACCATTCAGAATAAGTATCATATTATGATGATAGATGACTTCTTTGGAAAACTACAAGGAGTGAGTTACTTCTCTAAGATTGACCTCCGATCGAGATACCACCAATTGAGGGTGAAAGAAAATGATTAACACGCCTCAAATCCCATTAAGATGGATAGGCACCCAATTTCATAAAAGACTGGGATAACCCACATATAACCTATACCTACCATGCATTTAAATAAGAAAATCATTAAGCTTTAATAAGTATACATTTAAGACACGATGATAAAAGACCAACATAGGGAGGCCAAAATAATATACACATGACTCAGCTATTGAAGCCACAATTGTTAAGGAACCAACCATAACTCCATATTATGCATTATTCTACAAAGCCTCTACAAGATATACAAACTTAGAGTAGGTCAGGACAGACCCCGCCTTACCTTACTACCATACAATACCAAAATGCATCTATTAATGACTCGGTAAAGCCCTAAATCAACCTAGAGCTCACCAAAAGTAGTTGAGTGTCGTGCGGTCCTACTAAGGAGGTCTACTAGCTGGAGCACCTGTACCTGTGGCATGAAAAACACCGTCCCCCATAAGGGACTTCAGTACGAAATAAGGTATTGAATAGTAAGGCAGTGGCATGTGTAAAACAAGGTCTTTAATGAAATGATGTATCAACACATAAATGCATAGCTCAGAATAAAAGACCGCCTTTGTTTACTCTTGTGGAATCATAAATGTTACATTCTTTTCTTTATTTTTATGTACTTTATAATCTTTGTAAGGCATGTGATACAAATAACCAACTGATCGGTGGTAGAAGAGGATGATCCATGCTCGGCATTTAACCCTTGGGATGTTGTCCTCATAATTACACAAATTGGAATCGGCTAATGCTAGGATTTCACCCCTGAGCTTCCACCCTTCTATACAAATTGGGATCGACCCATGCTATGCATTTGCCCCTGCGCTGCCACCCATAGTTATACAGATTAGTTCACTTAGTTTTTTTAATCTTTGAGATTATTGTTTTGGTGTCCATAATCAGTATTGAGCTAATAATATAATCTACTTAGGCTTGAACTTGTTTGGGGCTAGCTAACTATGCTAACATTCATGGAAAAAAGTTCTTAAGGAGGGGTGGATGTAACACCCTGTATTCTCCATATATTACTTCTATAGACATAACACTTGAAATAGACTTGTGGTATAGGTGAGGGACCATAGTTCTTAGATGAGAAGTATTGGTGTAAAGTAGATTGGAAGGTGTTGTGCTGCCTTGCACTGTTCAGCATGTGTACTGCCTTCCAAGTTAACCTCGACGGAAGTATTTAAACCGAGATAGTAATGTGGTATTTGAGCTTAAAGTTTAAAGTGAAGTGTTAAGTTATAGCAAAAGGGATTAAGATTTAGAAAATGAAATAAAATAAGTGAGTTTCTTGCTTGACTTAACTAAGCTAGTAGGTGATAAGTAGGTGCATCACCTACTTAGACTTATTAATCAGCCTAAAGGACCAAGTAGGTGCATCACCTACTAAGACACTTTTGACCATATTGGGCCAAGTACACTACCACCTACTTGCATTATTTCTGGCCCAACTTGAGTAGAAGAATAAAGGATAAAATGGACAGCCAAGGCCCAATAATCTTAAGTCCAAAAAGGTCCAAGTTAAATATCCAAGTAGGTGTATCGCCTACTTGATAAATTATGGCCCAAAATGAGGATAAAGTCGAAAAAAGCAGGTCCCTTTAAAAAGGATTGATATCAGTTATTTCTAACCATTTTAACTTTAAAAAAAAAAAACAGATTTCTAGAGTATTCTCTCTTCTCTCTCTTAGCTTCATATGGAATCCATAAAATACCATTAGGGTTCTTAAATATTAGGGAGTTCAAGAACTTGGAGGGTATGAGTTAAGAGAATAAAATTCTCCACCAAATAAGACAAGTTGGAGAGGACAACCTTTACCTTGAAGAATCCGAGTCTTAGCAAATGGTAGTTTTGTCCAGCAAGGTAAGATACTACAATTTTCGTCCCTCTCTTGTTCTTAGGCTAGTTAGGACATTTGGTATGTGTTAGTGAGTTTGCAATTTATATGGTGTAACATTGGGGAGGATGTTCTGGTGGTTATTGCATGTTGGGACAGCCATGGAAGGGAGTCCCTCTTAAATTCAAAGATGAGCTCATTTGAACATTTTAAATGTAATGTTAGCTCCTCAAGGGGCGGTAATTAGAAACGGTGAGTTCATATTGATTCTGTTACATTATGATATTTAGGGAATGTTTTATGTATATTATGATAAGGATGTTACCGGATGTGTGGAGAAGTTATGGAGACGTTAAAGGACTTATAAGCATTTCAATACATCACTGAATTGAGTGTCACACGTACTTGCCGCCTACCACACATTTGTATATTCTTGTTTATGTTTTCTGCAGCCCATGGAGGTTGGGGAGGACCTTATGAGAAGGTTGTATATTAAATAGACGTGATTAAGGGAAAAGGGAAGTGAAGAAAACCTTGGTTAGATAAATTGCATGCTTACTGCTCAGTTACTATTTTGGTGAGATCAAGTATCTCAAATTGATTGACTAGCTACTAGTACTACTTTTGCAACGTATTCCATTGTATATTAATAATCCAAAGAGAATGGGCTTAAGTCATATTTTTTGAATTGTATAGAAAGGTATGTAAGGCTATTCGATTCCATATTCCTTGGCATGAAATCTGATAACTGTGATTAATACCAACAAAGTGAGTTTCCTAAACTTTATTCCTAGTAAATGAAACATGGTGGTAGTGAACGATCTCCGATATAGCTAAAAATGTTCTCCCCCTCTCCCTAGTGTGCCGAATTACTTCATTATATGTTCATTACTCCACATTTGTGTAATTATCCCCATATGTGCTAGTATAGGAATAATGTTTGCAACAGCAAGCTGGGTGAATTCTCTTCTTAGTCAATTGTTCCATTTAAGCTCATAAGTAATACATTGATGTTACATAGCTCCTTCTGTCATTGTCACTGTCTTAAAGTTATTATTATCATGTCTTCTACTACTGGTCTGTGGTTCCAAAGCCAATATTGATTATGGCCACAAAACCAATAATCTCAAAGATTAAAGAAACTAAGTGAAGTAATCTGTATAATTATGGGTGGCAGCCAAGGGGAAAATGCCTAGCATGGTTCGATCCCAATTAGTATAGAAAGGTGGCAGCTGAGGTGCGAAAGCCTAGCATGGGCCGATCCCAATTTGTATAATTATAAGGACAGCATCTCTGGGATTAAAATGCCAACCATGGGTGATCCTCTTCTACTACTTATCAGCTGGTCATTTGTATCACATGCCTTACAAAGATTATAAAGTACAGAAAAGTAAGGAAAAGAATGTAACATATATGATTCCACAAGAATGAACAAAGGTGGTCTTTTATTCTGAGTTATGCATTTATATATTGATACTTGATTTCATTAAAGCCTTTGTTTTACGCATGCCACTGCCTTACATATTTAGTACCTTCTTTCGTATTGACGTGCCTTATGGGGGACGGTGTGTTTCATGCCACATGTACAGGTGCTCCAGCTAGTAGACCGCACACTCAGCTATTTTTGGTGAGCTCTAGGTAGATTTGAGGCTTTACCGAGTCTTTAATAGATGCATTTTGGTATTGTATGGTAGAAAGGTTAAGGCGAGGTTTGTTCCGACCTACTCTAAGTTTGTCTATCTTGTAGAGGCTGTGTGGACTAATGCATAAAATGGAGTTATGGTTGGTTCCTTAATAGTTGTGGCCTCAATCGCCGAGTCATGTGTATATATTTTGGGCCTACCTATGTTGGTATTTTTTCATTGTGACTTATACATATACTTATTAGAAATTCATGATAGTCTTAGCTAAATTCATGGTAGGTACAAGTTATATGTCGGTTCTCCCAGGCCTTTACGACATCGGGTGTTTGTCCGTCTCAATGGAATTTGAAGCGTGACAATGATATTCTGAAGATGGCTTTTCAAACTCGATATGGTCATTATGAGTTTTTAGTGATGTTGTTTGGTTTGACTAATTCCCCGGTAGTGTTCATGGATTTGATGAATAGGGTCTTTAAGCAATATCTTGATATGTTTGTCATTGAGTTTATTAATGATAAAGTGGTTTACTCAGGAGTGAGGATGAGCATTTGAGGATTGTCTTGAAAATTCTCAAGGATCATGAATTGTATGCTAAGATTAGCAAATGTGAGTTTTGGTTGAGGTCCGTTAGTTTCCTTGGCCACATTATCTCTAGTGAATATCCAAGTCAATCCTAAGAAAATCGAGGTGGTTAAGAATTGGCCTAGACCTTTTTCCACTTCATACATACGGAGTTTCTTGGGTTTGGCTAGTTTTTATAGAAGGTTTGTGGAAGTATTTTCCTCTATTGCTTCGCGTTTGACAACATTAACTCAAAAGAAGGTGAAATTCCTATGGTCGAAATCTTGTGAGAAGAGTTTCCGAGAATTGAAGGATAGACTCACTTTGGCTGCTATTTTGACTTTATTAGAAGGATCAGATGATTTTGTTGTTTATTGTGATGCTTCACAGATGGGGCTTGGTTGTGTTTTAATGCAACATAGGAAAGTCATTGTTTATGCTTCAAGGCAATCGAAGGTGCATGAAAAGAATTATCCGACTCATGAATTGGAATTAGCGGTGGTGGTGTTTGTCCTAAATATTTGGAGACATTACCCATATGGTATTCATGTAGAAGTGTTTACCGATCACAGGAGTTTGAAATACGTGTTCACTCAAAAGAATTTGAATCTTCGTCAAAGGAGATGTCTTGAATTGTTGAAGGATTATGATATGAGTGTACTATATCATCCCGGAAAGGCGAATGTAGTGGTGGATGCTCGTAGGTTGTTTTCGATTGGAAGTGTTGCTCAGATTGAGGATGATAAGAAGGAGTTGGTTTGTGATGTTCATAGATTGGCCTTATTTGGTGTTCGGTTGGTTGATTATAATAAAGGTGGTATAGTTATTCATAATGATTCAGAATCATCTTTTGTATCGAATGTGAAATATAAGAAAGATCTTTATTCGGTATTAGTTGACTTGAAGAATTCGGTTTCCAAAAACGCCATTGAGGATTTTTTCCAAGGGGGAGATGGTGTCCTTCTATATCAAGGTCGGTTATGTGTTCAGAATGTTGATGAGTTGAGCAATCAGATTCTGAAAGAAGCCCATAGTTCTCGGTATTTTATTCACCCGGGAGCCACCAAGATGTATTGTAATTTGTGGGAGGTCTATTGGTAAAATCACTAAAAGAAAGAAGGCATTTCCCAACAATTTTTTTGTTTGTATATATGGGATGTTGTTGTACAAAGTACTTTTGGCAACAATATAAAAGTTGTTGCATGTTCTTGCAATAAATGTTGATGCGAAAAGTTTTTGCAACAATAAAATATATTAATGCCAAAAACTAACTTACTGCAACCAAAATAATTATTGCCTTAAAGTAATATAGTTGTGGCTTATAAAAAAATTTGTAACAAAATTTAATGTTGCCACAAATTAATTTATTTACCAACAATATCAGTTGTTGCAAAAAATTGACAAAAAGTTAGTTAGTAATCTGTTAGGATGGCTTTTAGCAACAATGATTTTTATTGAAATAAAACACATATTTATTATACACCTTTACCAACAATTTGTGAGTAGTTGCTACATACATAATACACATTTTCTTTTTAAAAATTCTATACAAATATTTTCTATACACTTGTAGCAACAATTTATGAGTACTAGCTATATACAGAATACCCATTTCTTTTAGAAATTTTACACAAATATTTAGATTAAGAATTATATAAATTTGTAAAGGTCATTATAAGATTGATATTCCAAAGAATTAAATACTTCTGCATGTTTGTACTCGTAAGAAAAATAATAAGCAAGGTCATTAAATATATTCTAATCCTACTAGTAACTACTGAATAATCAGATCTTCCAATAGTACTTGTATTGAAGCAATGGTTCAATTATGCGAGTTCATCCTGCAAATAAAAGATATAATAATTATAATTTGAAAAAGTTATAAAATACCCAAATATAAATCTAAAAAGTAGAGAGAATCACATGAATGAACTAACTAATACACCCAAACTCACTTTAATCTCCTGATAAATCTCCTTATTTCATTTGCATTTAAGAAAAAATTGTAATAATAGTATCTTCAAAAGAAAAAAAATCTAGTGTTCACATACTTTTCATTTGTAGTGTTGCTAAAATTTTATTATACTTGTAGATTAATATTTTATTAAAAAATTTTAACTGATCATTTAAGCTTAACCACCAATGAAATAAAAAAAATAAAGATAAAAGGTAATAGGTGGATCCGAGTTATTTGGGACTCCTATGACAACTAAATATTTTATGTTGCGGGTACTTTTCAAGGTGCCACAATACTATTGAAATTAGAGGCAATTGAATTACTACATAGAATCTATCTTGATCAATACTATAATATTACTCCAGTTTATAACAAATATATGATCCACGCTAAACAAAAGATATTTAGGCAACTTACCTCACTTGATTTCTTCTTTTCTAGCTCAACAATTTTTGCATCAAGTGATGATTTTTCACACCAAAGCCTCTTCTTTGTTTCTTCTGCGGTACGCAATATAGAACGAGCTTTTAGTTTTTCTTGGATCTTGTCACGATATGAGACTACACCCTAGTTGTAACAAGGTGTTTAATATCACAAGTGACTCTAAGCTAACCATTGATACTGGCATAGTCACAAGAACCTAAATACATATGAACATGTAGAAGAATGAAAAATTACTAAGTGGAAGAATAATTATGGAATACTAGTGCAATATATTTTTGAACAAACATTTGTATACAACAACTGTAATGTGAAAGAAATCTGAAATAAAATAAACTAAATACAACAACTCTAAATGATTGTCTATGAAGTATCTACTAATATTGATTATAGTTAGTGGGACATGAACACCACTTACTTAATCAATACATGTGAATAAAAATAACACAGTAGAACTACAAACTGACTTGAGTGCTCGAAATAAGAGAACTCATCACTTTCTAACTGGAAGCTACAATCCAACTGACTAGGATCCTGATAGCAAGAACCTTAATCCACATCACATGAAAAATGTAGGCACAAGAGGTATGTGAATCAGTACTTTGAATGTACTAAGTATGAGATATATGTATGATAATTTGTAAAGCTGGATATGATGAATTTACACATGATATGCAAGACAAAGTAAAACGTGATAAAAGCCTTTAAAAAGAAATCATAATTCATATATGAGGTCAATGCATACTTAAAATCATTTGAGAACCTTTCATAAAACCTTTGAAGAAAACATAGTTCTTTTGTGGGATATTAACTTTAAGCGACAATAAGACCATGAGAGTTATATCATGGAATCAGGTATATCCCTTATACCGAAAGTAGGGGATTCCACTTGTCAAGGTAGAACCCGTAAACATCATCATCTGCTAAAGTAGATCCACTAGTTAGGTCATTTCAGACATATCATATGGGGCACGTAGTTTAGGAATAGAGGTTGCTACTAGAGACTACCCTATTTGAGCCTCCACCTCAAAGCCCACTTGGTGCTAAGTCAAAATCCCAACGGAATAGATAAAATCAAATATCAATATAGCATAGAAAAGACAATGATCAATACCAATCTATATCTTTAGAATCAAAAGATATAATAGGTCCTTAAAACACAATTCAAGCATAGGTGAGAAAAAATTTCACAAATGTGAATCCATTTGTGATAAATACCTTTCAAAATCATGATCATATTTGTATGTGAGAAAACCTTTCACAATAACATTGATACTTTCATCAAAAAGCCCCCTTTAAGTCATAAAACATATTTTCATAAATCATGCATAAACTTTCATAAAAATCATCCTTAGGTTCATCACTTTCTTGAAATTCTTCTAAAATCATGCACTTTAAATTGAAGAGAATAATACTTTCTTGAAATACTTCTTAAAAATTATGTACTTAAAATTAAATATACTTTCTTGAACTCTTTCTTGAAAGACTTGTTTAAAATCTTGAACATACTTTATTTGTAATTAATGTATATGAAATACTATGACATGGTTTTTAAATAGCTTTGATTAGAAAAAGGTCTAGGTGATATTAATCATGAACCATGTGTAACACCTCGGATTCGAAAAGAAGGGAAAATTCATTTTTTTAGAAATTTGATGCCAGTTCCTACGGTGCCAGCCACGGCCCGTGGAACGACCCATGGACCATAGGTGGTATCCGTGGTTGGTCAGCTAGTTTTTCGAAAATGTTAAGTTTTCTGTATTTTTCAATGGTTCACCAGGACGGACCGTCCTTCAATGCACGAGCCAAAATAGGTGTCATAGGTGAGTCCCAGACTTAGAGAGATTTTGAGGTCGAAAGTTAAGGACCACGGTTGGGACTCACGGCCTATGGATTGGACCAAGGCCCGTGGGTGGGTCCTGTCGTTTGAGGTACAAAAATTTAGCTTCTGAACCAATCAACAGAGGGACAGGACAGTCCGTCGGTAGATTCACGTACCGTAGGTCCCCACTGTCGACTAGGTCGACAATTATTTTCTCAAAGGCTTTTGGGTCTTTTCCTAATTACTCTATCCTAATACTATGTCGTTTTAACCTTACTTAAAACTCTTATATAAGTGTTTTTAACACCAAAATTCCCCAATTAAGATCATTCTCTCAAATTTACTTAAGAAAAACAAGTCTTCCTCTCAAATATTTCTCTCTCTAGAAACCTTGAAGAAGAAGGGTTCAACCTAGGGTTACAAGTCAAGTCTCCTAATCCTCCATTGAAGTTAAGCAATTGGAATTGAGGTATGATTATTTTCATCCATGGAGTTCCCAACTTCTCCAATTTTCAAAGTTAGAAATCCCCAATTAAGTTATGAATTCTCTTAATTATTGATTTAATTGATTGATCTATGATCTTTTATGCATGAATTGAGTTAATCTCTTATATTTATGATGATCCCCCATGAACTCATGCTATTCCCATGTTTTTCCAAGTTATGATTATATGATGTGGGTTTTGGAATATGAAGGAAGAGTTTATGAAATCAAGCATGTTCTCATGAAATTTATTTAAATGTTTAAAGGATGCTTTGGGAGTGAAGTATCAATGATGTTGTTGTTTTTGTGTTGTTGAAAGGATTTTTTCATATACATATGAAAGCATTATTGTGAAAGATTTTCTCACATAATAAGGGTTCCTAAGGTTGAAAGGCTTGCTCACCTAAAATGAACCAATGATAAGGAGTTATTCTAATGTAGAGGCAAGAGTCGATTACCCATGCTCTCTAATTGAAAGACAAGAGGTGATTACCCATGTCATATGATATAAGGACAAGAGGTGATTGCCCATGTTCCTTTAAGATCTAAGATGAATAAGATTAAAAACTATTTCGTGGAAGTTAAGCTTAGTACCGAGTGGACAAGTGGCGATTACCCGTGTCCCATAAAATATGTGCCAACATAGGATTGTCTAGATAGACATTAGCTAGTGGATCCGCGTAAGTTAGAAGTTCATGGTCCTTAGCTTGGCAAGTAGGACAACCGTTTTCGGTGTGGGAGATACCAGATTCCATGTTGATAGCTCACATGGTCTTGTATGTCGGTTAAGGCTACTTCCCACAAGCAAGCTAAGAGTAACTAAGGTTACTTCAAGAAGTATCTTACTTATGTTTTACGGTGATGTTTACTTGCATTGATCATGTTTTACGACTTATGTTTTCTAACATTCAAGATTCATGTTTTAGCTTGATCATTACATGCTTATATAAATATCCCTTTTTAGAATGACTTTATATGATTTTATGCATGGCTATCATACTTGGTACATGTTTGTATTAATGCATACTCTTGCCTACATTTCTCCCAAATGTAGGGTTTGACAGTTAGCGTTACCAGTTTCGTGGCTGGAGTTCTTTGAGGAGATTCCGAGCTTTGGTGAGTCCTCATGCTTTGGGGACCGGACATTTATTGTTTTCATTCTTTCCTTACTTTCTGTTTTGGAACATGATGTACGGGCTACGCCCAAATTCACTCTTATGTACTAGATGGCTTCGAGTCGATGTTTAGACTTCCGATTTACTTTGATAAACTTTTAGACCTTAAATTGTTTCTCTTTATCTCTTTCATATTCTATTTCTTGTATGATAAATGCTAAGTGGCTTGTATGGGCCTTTCGGGGTCCTGTATGCCATGTTATGCATAAGGGCTACCTTGGGTCATGAAAAACTTGGTAATCAGAGTACAAGGTATAGAAAGGTCCTAGGAAGTCTCATAAGCCACGTTGATGAGAGTCTTATTCATGAGTGTGCGCCACATTTATGAATGAGGGGATACGAGAAGTTTAGGAAACTCCACTTCTTTCATTACTCTGAAGTCGTGTGATATAATTTAACTCTATAAGGTCTCTCTCCTAATCTGTAACCGATGCTCTATAGGGTATGGCTAATCGAAGAGCATATGCTAGAATCAATGCAGTAGAGAATCTGGGACAAGAAGCTCCTCCTCATGTTCCTCCAGTTCCGGCTAATCCTTTGGCCGAGAAAGTAACTAATGCAGAGTTTAGGGTTGTTTTCAAGTATTAGCTCAAGCCGTGACGGCCCAAGCCAATAGTGAGGTTGCGGTCCCCGTGAACCCAAATATGGGTACAGCAGCATCTAGAGTGAGGAACTTCACTAAAATGAATCCCCTGAAGTTTCATGGTTCTAAGGTTGAGGAGGATCCTCAAGAGTTCATTGATGAGGTGTACAAGGTGTTGATGATCATGAAAGTGACGCCGGTGGAAAAGGCGGAGTAGACCTCTTATCAACTTAAGGGTGTCGCTCAAGTGTAGTTCAACCAATAGAAAGAGGGAAGACTGAAAGATGTGGGTCCTCTCGGTTGGGAAAAGTTCAAAGTTGCTTTTCTTGATAGGTTTTTTCCACTTGAGATGAGGAGGCAAAGGTTATTGAATTCATCAACATTCATCAAGGAAGTATGAGCGTGGAGGAATATGCTTTGAAGTTCATACAATTTTCTCGATATGCTCCCACTATGATTGTCGATCCTAGGGCATGGATGAGTAAGTTCATTTCTGGCATGTGCGGAATGGTGGTTAAGAAATGTCATACCACCATGCTTATTATTGATATGGACATTTCTCGTCTCATGGTTCATGCTCAATAAATTGAACAGGAGAAACTTAAGGAAAAGTCTAGGGAAGAAAAGTGGGCTAAAAACGGCGATGGTAATTTCTCACATTCAAGGTCTGATGGATATGGTCGTTCTAAGTTCCGACAATGTTTTTCTGGTCAAGGTTCCTCCAATTTTCTTTCTAAGTTCAACAAATAAAGGGTGTCGAACCCTAATCCTCAAGGAGGAAGTGGTAGTGGGTCTTTATTGCCTACTTTTGATAAGTGTGGAAGGAAGCACGAGGGTAAGTGTCTAGCGGGTTCCAATGCTTTCTTTGGTTGTGGTAAGATGGACCACAAGATAAGAGATTGCCCTTCAGTTGCTAAGAATGATGGAGATAATCGTCGAAGGGCTCAACCTAACCTTTCATCCGGTCCTAGTGGTTTGGGTTCAAATGTTCCACAGAAAAAAAGATTTTATGCACTTCAGACTCGTGACGAACAAGAGGGTTCTCCCTATGTGGTTAACTGTATGTGGAAATTCTTTCAACTTAATGTTTATGCTTTACTTGACCCTGATGCTACTCTGTCTTTTGTGATGCCGTATGTGGCTATGACATTTGATATTCTTCTGGATGTGTTGTTAGATCCTTTTTTCTGTCTCTACTCCTGTTGGTGATTCTATTATGGCTAAGAGGGTCTATAGAAAGTGTCCTATCTACTTATCCCATAGAGTTACTCTTGTTGATCTTGTAGAGCTTGTTATTCTAGATTTCGATGTTATCCTTCATATGGATTGGTTGCACGCATGTTATACTTCTATTGATTGTAGAACTCGTGTAGTCAAGTTTCAGTTTCCAAATGAATCCATCCTAGAATGGAAAGGGGGAAATACTATGCCTAAGGGTCAGTTCGTTTCTTGTCTTAAAGCTAGAAATATGATTTCTAGGGGTTGCATTTACCATCTAATTAGGGTGAGGGATATAGATTCTGAGACCCCTACTCTTGAGTCGGTCCCCATTGTAAATGAGTTTCTAGAAGTGTTCCCAAATGATTTACCCGGTATTCCTCCCAAAAGGGAAAGAGACTTCAGTACTGACCTTCTCCAAGATACGCAACCTATCTCTATTCCTCCATACCGAATGGTTCCGGTAGAACTAAAGCAGTTGAAAGAGCAATAGAAAGATTTGTTATATTAGGGCTTCATCCGACCGAGTATCTCTCCATGGGATGCTCCAGTCTTGCTTGTTAGAAAGAAGGATGGTTCTCTCCGTATGTGTATAGACTACCGGCAATAGAACAAGGTGACCTTTAAGAATAAGTATCCCCTTCCAAGGATAGTTGACTTGTTTGACCAACTTCAAGGAGCGAGTTACTTTTCCAAGATTGACCTTCATTTGGGTTATCACCATTTGAGGATGAAAGAAGATAACATTGCGAAGACAGCTTTTAGAACCCGGTATGGTCATTTTGATTTTTTGTTGATGTCCTTTGGCTTGACTAATGCTCTGGCCGATTTTATGGAATTGATGAATAGGGTGTTTAGACAATACCTTGACATGTTTCTAATTGAGTTCATTGATGATATATTGATCTATTCGAGAAGTGAGGGTGAACATATTGATCATTTGAGGATTGTGTTGCAAATTCTCAAGGACCAACGAATCTTTGCAAAGTTTAGCAAATGCGAGTTTTGGTTAAGGTCTGTGGCTTTTCTTGGTCATATTGTTTCAAGTAAGGGTATTGAGGTATATCCTAAGAAGACGGATGCGGTTAAAAGTTGGCCTTGACCTCTAACCCCTTTAGATATTAGAAGTTTCTTGAGTTTGGCTGGTTACTACAGAAGGTTTGTTGAGGGGTTTTCTACGATTGTCTCTCCATTGAAAGCATTGACTCAAAAGAAGGCTAAGTTCATATGGTCTGAATCATGTGAAAAGAGCTTTCAGTAATTGAAGGATAAACTTACTTCCACTTCGGTGTTGACCCTACCGGAGGAGAAAGATGGTTTTGTTATTTATTATGATGCCTCAGGAATTGGGCTAGGATGTGTCCTTATGCAAAACGGGAAAGTTATTGCATATGCTTCAAGGAAACTTAAGATTCATGAGAAGAATTATCCTACCCATGACCTAGAACTAGCGGCAACTGTGTTTGCTCTTAAGATCTAGAGACATTATTTGTATGGTGTTCATGTCGATGTTTTTACCGACCACAAGAGTTTGGAATATGTTTTAATCAGAAGGATCTAAATCTTCACCAAAGAAGGTGGCTTGAATTAATGAAGGATTATGATATGAGTGTTCTCTATCATCCCGGTAATGCAAATTTGGTGGGGGATGCTCTTAGTCGGTTATCTATGGGTAATGTTGCCCACATTGAATATGATAAAAAATAGTTGGTTTGAGATATTCATAGATTGGCCGGGTTGGGTGTTCAGTTAGTAGAGTCTACTAAAGGTGGGGTTATGGTTCACAATGGACAGAATCATCTTTTGTGACAGATGTGACAGCCAAGCAAGGTCTTGATCCAACTTTGGTTGAATTAAAGGAAGCAGTGCTTAAAAATCCGTAAAGGGTTTCTCCCTAGGGGTAGATGGCGTGCTTCAATATGAAGGTTGTTTGTGTCTTCGGAATATAGAAGAATTGAGAGAGCAAATTTTAGTAGAAGCCTATAGTTCTCGATATTCCATTCACCCAGGAGCCACCAAGATGTATCGTGACTTGCAGGAGATCTATTGGTAGAATGGGATGAAGAAAGATGTTGCGAAATTTCTGGCTAAGTGTCCCAATTGTCAACAAGTGAAATTTGAGCATCAGAAACCGTGAGTTTATCCCAAGACATTAGCATTCCTACTTGGAAGTGGGAAGATTTGAATATGGACTTCATCGTTGGCTTGCCTTGCACCCAGCGGCAACATGACTCGATTTGGGTTATAGTAGATCAAATGACAAAATCGACTCATTTCATTCCCGTCAAGGTTTCTTATTCGGCAGAAGACTATGCTAAGTTGTACTTAAGAGAAATGGTAAACTTGCACGGAGTGCCTTTATCCATTATCTCTGATCGTGGTACCCAATTCACTTCTCAGTTTTGGAGATCGTTTCAAAAGGGTTTTGGTACTCGTGTTAAGCTTAGTACGACCTTTCATCCGCAAACCGATGGAAAAGCAAAGAGTACTATCAAGACTTTGGAAGATATGTTGAGAACTTGTGTGATAGATTTCAAGGGTAATTGGGATGATCCCCTGTCTTTGATTGAGTTTGCCTACAACAATAGCTATCACTCAAGTATTGGTATGGCTCCATTTGAGGCATTATATGGTAGGAGGTATAGATATCTTATAGGTTGTCTTGAAGTGAGTGAAGTCTCTTTTATAGGCCCCTAGTTAGTACATGAGGCTATGGAGAAAGTTTGGCTTATTAGAGAAAGGTTGAAAACGGCTAAAAGTTGACAAAAGTCCTATGTCGATGTTAGAAGAAGAGACCTTGAGTTTGATGTTCATGATTGGGTCTACTTGAAAATTTCACCCATAAATGGTGTAATGTGTTTTGGTAAGAAAGGGAAGCTTAGTCTTTGTTATGTAGGCCCATACCAGATTTTGAGCCGTATTGGTAAGGTTGCTTATGAACTTGAATTGCCTAATGAATTGGCATCGGTGCATCCAGTTTTCCATTCTCCATGTTGAAGAAATTTGTTGGTGATCCGACATCTATAGTTCCCTTAGAAGGTATGGGAGTTGAGGAAAATCTTACTTATGAGGAAGTCCCGGTTGAGATCTTAGACCGGAAAATCAAAAAGTTGCGAAATAAAGAAGTTGCTTCCATGAATGTTTTGTGGAGAAATCAGTTAGTTGAGGGTTCTACTTGGGAGGCCGAGGCCGATATAATGTCCTGTTATCCTCATCTTTTTCCTTCTACCACTACTCTAGCTTGAGGTATTGAGTTCCTCATGGTTTACTCCTTTGGTGTCATGTGTTTTTGATATTCCCATGATTTCCTCATTTATGCATGTTCATGAAAAAGTATAAGTTTTGAGAAAATGATTCAATTTGATTGATTTCTACATGTTTAGGTGCATTTGAGTACGAGTTGCATATAGACTACATGATATGATGTTTTGAGAATGCTTTAGCTTGGACTTGATGTTTCCTCCTCGGATATGTGCATTTATGTGATTGCATGCATGTTGGGTTGTTAGGTTTAAGTTACTACCCTCCTTATGATGTCTTGAATCCCATTTGAGGACGAATGATCCCTAAGCGGGAGATAATGTAACACCTTGGATTCTAATAGAATGGAAAATTTAGTTTTTCAGAAATTTGGTGCCAGTTCCTACAGTGCCATCCACGGTCCGTGGAATGACCCACGGAGCGTAGGTGGTGTTCGTGGTTGGCCAGCTAGTTTTCCAAAAATGTGAAGTTTTCTGTATTTTTCAACGGTTCACCAGGACGGACCGTGGTTCAATGCACGAGCCGTAAATAGGTTTCGTAGGTGAGTCCCGGACTTAGAGAGATTTTGAGGTCAAAAGTTGAGGACCACGGTTGGAACCCACGGCCCTTCGATTGCACCACGGCCTGTGGGTGGGTCCCGTCGTTTGAGGTCCAAAACTTTAGCTTCTGAACCAATCGACGGATGGACAAGACGGTCCGTAGGTAGACCCACGGACCGTAGATCCCCACAGTCGACTAGGTCGACAGTTATTTTCTCAGGGGCTTTTGGGTCTTTTCCTAATTACTCTATCCTAATACTATGTCGTTTTACCCTTACCTAAAACTCCTATATAAGTGTTTTTAACCCCAAAATTCCCCAATTAAGATGATTCTCTAAAATTTACAAAAGAAGAACAAGTCTTCCTCTCAAATATTTCTCTCTCTAGAAAGCTGAAGAAGAAGGGTTCAACCTAGGGTTACAAGTCAAGTCTCCTAATCCTCCATTGAAATTAAGCAATTGGCATTGAGGTATGATGGTTTTCTTCCATGGAGCCCTTCCCTCCATGGAATTCCCAACTTCTCCAATTTTCAAAGTTAGAAATCCACAATTGAGATGGGTTCTCTTGATTATTGATTTAATTGATTGATCTATGATCTTTTATGCATGAATTGAATTAATCTCATGTTTTTATGATGATCCCCCATGAACCCATGTAATTCCCATGTTTTTCCAAGTTATGATTATATGATGTGGGTTTTGGATTATGAAGGAAGAGTTTATGAAATCATGCATGTTCTCATGGAATTTATGTAAATGTTTTAAGGATGCTTTGAGAGTGAAGTATCAATGATGTTGTTGTTGTTGTGTTGTTGAAAGTATTTTCTCATATACACATGAAAGGATGATTTTGAAAGGTTTTCTCACATAATAAGGGTTCCTAAGGTTGAAAGACTTTCTCACCTAAAATGAACCAATGATAAGGAGCTATTCTAATGTAGAGGCAAGAGGCGATTACCCATGCTCTCTAATTCAAAGACAAGAGGCGATTACCCATGTCATATGATGTAAGGACAAGCGGCGATTACCCATGTTCATTTAAGAGCTAAGATGAATAAGATTAAGAACTATTTTGTGGAAGTTAAGCTTAGTACCGAGTGAACAAGTGGATATTACCCGTGTCCTATAAACTATATGCCAACATAGAATTGTCTAGATAGACATTAGATAATGGATCCACGTAAGCGGGAAGTTTATGGTCCTTACATTGGCAAGTAGGACAACCCTATTTGGTGTTGGAGACACCAGATTCCATGATGATATCTCACATTGTCTTGTATGTGTCACAATCCAGGGGTACCCCCTAGATATAACAAGGCGTATAAAACCCCCGGAGGCATCATACAAGCCACTTAGAATCTCATAACATAAAGTAATAGAAAAAGGTGCGGAAATTTAAAACATTTTCAAGTCAATCAAAATCTTTCATAAAATGAGTGGAAGTCTAACATCATTGTCTCAAACCATCTAACATAAGAATACATCTTGGGAAGCAGCCCATACAATAGTCCAACATGAAAAGAAAGACAAAAGAGAAAATGGGTGGTCTAATCTTCGAAAACTTTGAGGGCTCACCAAATCTTCACTTCCTTGATCAACTATGAACCTAGCCACAAGTGTGTGAATCAAGATTGCCGGACCCTACATTTTGATAAGAAATGTAGGTAAGAGTATGCGTTAGTACAAGAATGTACTAAATATGATATCTTGCATAAACAAAATAAACATAAGGGTTAGTCAACACAAACCATAAGCATAATCAATGCACATAAATCATCATAATGAAAGAGGAATATTGCCTTAAGTAACCTCACTTATCCTTAGTCAAGTCATGCATACATCATGGAAGGCATATCTAGCAACACTCCAAGCAACTCATCTTGATAACATAATAACATTATTCATACTTACTTTTAAAGATATAGGGGTCCGCCTCTTTGCCTAACATTCAAAGGCTAATGGGTATTCGCCTCTTGCCTTATTTACTTTAGGATTATGGGTACTCGCCTCCACAATCACATCATATGACACAGGTACTTGTCTCCACATCATTTCATAAGGACCATGGGTACTCACCTCCATGTCCAATCATCATAGTAGGAACGTGGGGAATCACCTCTTGTTCAATTCTAGGAATATGGGAATCGCCTCATATCCTTCTAATATGGAGGTCAAGGGTAATCACCTCTAGCCTCATCGGTTATTTAGCATTTTAGTCTAGATTCATTTTAGGTGAGCAATCCTTTCAACCTAGAATCGTTCATGTGAGTAAATCTTTCACATTCATTCAATCATACTTAGCAATTCATTGTGGGAAGTATCTTTTCCACACCCTAACATCAACAATCAACAATTCATAGTCTAGGCTTTACTCTCAAAGCACTACATCTCATAATCATCATTTATGCTTCATTCTTCAATAAATTCTAATCAAAATTCATCTAGCCTATAAGGATATATCTAACCCACAAAGTTTTCCTTCATGGCATCAACCCAAATCTTATCAATTCTAAAATAGAATCATAGGATAGGCATGGGTACATGTAATTTTATCCTAAAAATATATAATTCTATCAATTCCATCATAAACAATCATTATCCAACCATTTGGATCAACATTCATCATAACCCACAACATTGGAAGAAACCCTAACTAGAATTGGGGATTTAGTCTTCACAATTGGGGAATCTAAAGGGACTCCATGGGAGGAAGGATCCCATGGATGAAAAGCCATCATACCTTAGTCACAAAGCCCACAAATTCTTGAGGATTGGAGACTTGTGCTTGATCCTAGCTTGAACTGATTCTTCTTCTTTAAGTTCTAGAGAGAGAAACATTTGAGAGGAAGATCTTTGGGTTTTAATTTTGGTTCTTGAGAGAATGATTTAAGTTTGGGGAAATTTGGGAATAAAATTCTTATATACTTTTCTAGGTAAAGGGTAAAACGACATAGTATAGTCTTAAGAAAATTGTGAAAAGACACAAAAGACCCCAACTTACTATTAAGGTTGTTGCACACTGAGGCTCGCCCAAGGGCACTTGGCGATTCTCCAAGTGAGCCCTTGGCTCCCCTAAATTTCCAGTAACTCATCCAAGGAGTCAGGCCACTTTGGCGATGAGGAGGACCCTTTGGCGATGCGCCAACTGGAACGGCGAGCCCGACCTGGCTCGCCCAATTTACCACTAGCTTGGGCAATGGGGACAGTCCACTAGGCGAGGCTGGTTAGACTTGGCGGATCGACAAGTCTCTTTGGCGATCATACTGTCCTTCGCCAAGTTGGCTAAAGGAGAAAATACTTTCCTTTACAAATCCGAGATGGTACATTATCTACCCTTGGGGAACATTCGTCCTCGAATGAAATTCTAGGCATCACTAGGAGAACAAACTCTAAACTAGCAACCCATCATGCATGCAATTCATCAAAATGCACACAACCGAGGAGGAAACATCAACTCCAAGCTAAACATAATCAATGCACTGTAAGGAAGTAGGAACTACATCTAACAACCCAATATGCATGAAATTTCAGATTTCTTACCTTTAAGGAGGAACTACATCTAACAACCCAATATGCATGAAATTTCATGAAACCTAAACGCAATATATACACCAAGCACATATTCATGGGGAAATCTCACTCCAAGCTAAGGCACGTTCAAGAATTCATCTCATGAAGTTCATAAGCGACTCATACTCAATACACACCGACATGAGGAAAATAAATCATAAAAGTCATTTTCTTTCAAAACTTAAGCTTTTTCATGAACATGCATTTTAAGGAAATCATGGAAATACATAAAACACACATCAATTCAAACAAAAGCAAACCAAGAGGAACTCATTACCTCAAGCTAGAATAGAAGGAAAAAGATGAGGGTACCGAGACATCATATCTACCTCAGCCTCCCAAGTAGCACCCTCAACTAGATGGTTTCTCCATAATACTTTCACAGAAGCAACCTCTTTGTTCCTTAATTTCTTGAGTTGCCAGTCTAAGTTCTCAATCAGAACTTCTTCTTAAGAAAGGTTCTCTTTCACATCCAACCCTTCTGAGGGAATTATGAATATCGGATCTCCAACACGCTTTTTCAACATAGAGACATGAAAAATTGGATGCACCGACGCCAACTCATTTGGCAAATCAAGCTCATATGCAACCTTAGCAAAACGTCTCACAATTTGATATGGGCCTACAAAATGGGGACTAAATTTCTCTTTCTTACCAAACCTCATTACTGTCACGACCCAGGGGTACCCCTTAGATGTAACATGACGTATAGAACCCTGAAGAACTCCATACAAGCCACATAGCATATCATAACATAAGCAATAAAATAATAAGAGTAAAAACACATTTAAAGTCTAAAATTTTCATAAAATAAAAGCGGAAGTCTAGACTCTAAGTCTAACCATCTATTACAAGATTCGAAATCAGAAAGGGACACAGCCCATACAACATAGTCCAAAAAGGAAATACAAGAAATGAACTACAATGAGATAACATCCGTCCTCGAATCATGAGGACTCACCAACAAGCGAGGAGAATAAGCAAATCCAAGCTTTAGCCACAACGATGATCACCTTGAGAACTAGACCCTACACTTGGGGGAAAATGTAGGAAAAGTAGGCGTTAGTACAAAAATGCACTATGTATGATAGCCATGCATAAAATATTGAAAACATGTTAAACGGGACATTTCATTTGAATGCATGCAATTTGTTAAGTTAAAACACCATTATGAAGATAGCGGAAAAGGATAAGTCATAAGCATAGTCAATACATTGATCATCATATCATAATAGAACACTTAATAAATACCCTCAAAGCATACTTGTGCAATGCATGAATAAGACCCGATAAATCTCACCCATGCTAAGTAAAGCTTCTTGAGTAACCATAGTTCATAATTCATATTCTTGTTCTTATTCTTGTTGTTGTGGGAATAAGCCTTAACTGACATGAGACCATGTGAGCTATACATGGACCCCCGGTGTTACCCACACCGAAAAGGGTTGTCCTACTTGCCTAAGGTAGAACCATACTCTTAGCTTAGGTGAATCAACTAGCTAATCACCTACGGGGGCACGTAGTTTATGGGATAAGGAGATTGCTACTAGAAATCCAGACTCAACTAAGGTAGAAGGTCTCCATCTCATGAGACATACTTTGGGAACCCGGACTGAACTAGGGTAAAAGGTCCCATTGGGAAGCCGGACTCAACTAGTGTAAAAGCCTCCATCACATATTCAATACCCACTCGGTGCTAAGCATTAATTCCCACGCAGTACATATTAAGTCATAACTTAATTCATTAAGATATCTCATTAGATCATGCGTGAGAATAACCTTTCACCGTCCATGTCTACATATAGATTCAATAGGTGAGAAAGCCTTTCAACCTTAGAATCATCATATTGTGATGAAACCTTTCACATCATATCATATTCATGCATAAGTGTGTATATGAGAATACCCTTTCAACAATACAACAACTAGATCATAATCATAGACACTTCACTCTCAAAGTGTTCTTATATACAAAGACTTCATAACCATGCATAATGTCATAATTTTCCCTTTCAAGGATCAAAGCTCATATCAAATAAACACATCTAGAATTCACTACATTATACATGGATATCAACATAATTCAAGTAACCCAATCACTACATGCATAATCCCATACCATTCCTCTTTCATCAACAAACCCACATCACAAAATCATAATTGGGAAATATAGGGATTTCATGGTTTCTTGGGGATTTCAACATAAAAACCATAATAAATTATCAATTCAATCATAATATAAAGTAATTCAATCATTAGAATCATTTTTTGAAAAGAACCCATGACATTGGAATCAAACCCTAGCTTTTAGGGATTTCTATCTTTGAAATTGGGATTTTGAAGGGGCTCCATGGATGAAGAGCTACCATACCTTGATCACAAATCCCTATGAATTTGATGTGAAGACCCTAGCTTCTTCAACCCTATTTCCAACTTCCTTCTTCTTCTTTGAGTTTTCTAGAGAGAGAATTTTTGGGAGAGGATGAACTTTGGGTATTTTAAGATATGTTGAGAGCTTGTGTGATTAATTTTAATGGTGATTGGGATGACCACTTTCCATTGATTGAATTTGCCTATAATAATAGCTATCACTCGAGTATTGGTATGGCTCCATTTGAGGCTCTTTATGGTAGGAGGTGTAGATATCCTATAGGTTGGTTTGAGGTGGGTGAAGTTGCCTTGATAGGTCCCGAGTTGGTACATGAGGCCATTGATAAAGTTCAACTTATAAGAGAAAGGTTAAAAACAGCTCAAAGTCGGCAAAAGTCATATGCCGATGTGAGAAGATGGGATCTAGAGTTTGATGTTCATGATTGGGTTTACTTTAAAACTCACCCATGAAGGGTGTAATGAGTTTTGGTAAGAAAGGGAAGCTTAGTCCCTGATATGTAGCCCATATCAGATTTGAGGCGTGTTGGTAAGGTTGCTTATGAGTTGGATTTGCCAAATGAGTTGGTAATGGTGCATCCAGTTTTCCATGTCTTTATGCTTAAGAAGTGTGTTGGTGATCCGACATCCATAGTTCCCTTAGAAGAGTTTGGAGTTGATGAAAGTCTTTCATATGAGGAAGTTCCGGTTGAGATTTTTGACCGGCAAGTCAAGAAGTTGAGAAATAAAAAGTTGTTTCCGTGAAAGTGTTATGGAAGAATCACTTAGAACTAAAAAAGTTGTTTCCGATATGATGCGCCGATATCCTCATCTGTTTCCTTCTACTCCTACTCTAGCTTGAGGTAATGAGTTCCTCTTGGTTTGTTCTATGTTTTGGGAGTCATGTGTGTTTTATGTGTTTCCATGATTTCCTTATGTTATGCATGTTCATAAAAAGCTTAAGCTTTGAAAGAAATGACTTATATGATTCATTTTCCTCATGTTATTGTGCATTGAGTATGAGTTGCTTATAGTCTTCATGAGATGAATTGATGAATGCTTTAGATATGCTTTTTAAGTTTGAATTGCATATGAGCTCCATGAGATTGTGTTGAGCATGCTTTTAGCTTGGAGAAGGTAGTTCCTCCTTGAACATGAGTAATGTTGAAATTTCATCCATATTGGGTTGCTAGATGTAGTTCCTACTTCATTATAATGCATTTGAGCATGTTTAGCTTGGAGTTGGTGTTTCCTCCCTGTTTCTGTGCATTGCATGCATAATGGGCTGATAGAGTTAGTTTCACCCCTCTTATGATGTTTTAAGGACGTCCTAGCTTGGAGTTGATAGTTCCTCCTTGGTTGTATGCATTGCATTGTTAGGTTGGGTTGTTAGTTCCTCTCCTACTCTTTTAGAACCAGTTTGAATCTCATTCGAGGACGAATGATCCCAAGTGGGAGATATTGTAACACCCCGGATCTGAAAGAGGTCACCATACCAGATTTCAGAACTCCCAGGTGCCATCCACGAAGGCCAACCACCCGTGGTGTGGGCCACAGACCGTAGGTGGGTCCGTGGATTGGTCCCTCATAAATTCTCCATGACAAAACCACGACTGGACCTACGGGTCGTAGGTGAGTCCACGGTCCGTGGTCCAGGGGTTTGTCGATTGGCCAAATGTCTCTGACCACCATCCACAGTCCACCATGACGGACCATAGGTCAGATGACGGTCCATCGACTGGGTTCGTGGTTGGTGAGTTGGTGGACAGCAGAAAATTAGTTCAGGGGTAGTTGGGTCATTTCCTAATTAATTAGTTCTTATAGTATGTCGTTTGCCTATGTTTAGGACCCCTATATAAGTCTTTTTACCCGCAAATTAGACCCATTTACTTCATTCTTAAAAAATCACAAAAGAAGATAAAAAACGCCTCTCAAATATTCTCTCTCTAGAAACTTGAAGAAGAAGAAGATTCAACCTAGGGTGTCAAGCTATAGGTCAAATTCCTCCATTGAAGGCTAGCATTTGGACTAAAGGTATGATAGTTTTCATCCATGGATTTCTTTCATCCACGGAGTTCTCAAATTTCTCTATTCCACCCATGGTCAACCAGTACGGGATCAGAGAAATTCAAGTAAACCCAAATCATACACATCAAGAATACTCAACGACCTTGCTATCTAGGCACATCATCTCATCTCTCCCTTGGGAGTAAGTCTATACGGACTTTATAAGCACCGTTTCTTTCAATTTTAAGGTCAGATCAGGTTACCACTAAGCTTTCACATCCCTCACACAAGATGATTCTAAACCATGGTGAATTTCATTACTACAAGTCTATCAACATGCCTTACAACTCATCTTGACTAAGTCGGGCTCTGTCATCACAAGACATAATCATAATGCAGCCCATTAATACTAAAGACAACATAAAAGTCTAGTGTATCAAGTCTATCAAGTCACATAAGACAAAGCTACACCAGAATTTAATAAAGCATAAAACACATACCGGGAGCAACATCTAGCTTGGAGAGCATTGAACCTATTTTGCCTTGGAGAATTTGCACCCGAACCAATAGGACCGGATGAAGGGTAGGGTTGAGACCTACGATGACTATCCCCTTTATTTCTAGCAACTGTAGGGCAATGCCTTATCTTGTGGCCCAACTCACCACAACCAAAAGAAACATTGGAACCTGCTAGGAATTCACCCGCATGTCTTCTATCACACTTACTACACCCTGGCAATAGAACCCCACTACTATCTCCTTGAGGCTTAGGGTTAGACACCCTTTCTTGGTTGAACTTAAGAGTGTTTGAGGAACCTTGTTCGGGGAACTTTTGTCTATACCTAAGGCGACAATGTCCATCGGACCTTGCATGAGAGGGATCATCATCCTCTATTCTAGACCTCTTTTTCTCCCTAGACTCCTCCTTGAGTTTCCCCTCCTCAATTTGTTGAGCGTACACCATAAGACGTGAGATATCCATATCATGGAGGAGCATTGCCATACGACATTCTTTTTCTACCTTATCAGACACGCCCGACATAAACCTACTCATCTTAGTCCTCAAGTCTGCCACCATAGTTGGAGCATACTTAGACAATTGAGTAAACCTCAATGCATATTCAATAACACTCATATTACCTTGTCTAAGGTTAATGAATTCTTGCACCTTTGCTTCCCTCAACTCAAGGGGATAGAACCTATCAAGAAACACCGATTTAAACAATTCCCACTCTACGGGACCCGCTCCTACCGGTCTCTCTCCCTTTCATTGATCATACCACACTTGAGCAACATCTCTCAATTGGTAAGTGGCTAACTCCACCTTCTCTATCGGAGTCACCCCCATAATAGCAAGTACCTTATAGACCTCGTCGATAAACCTTTGAAGGTCTTCCTCAACTTTGGAGCCATAATATTCCGGGGGGTTCATACTCATAAAATCCCTCACTCTTGACGCCGTCGTACCCACATTTGGGTTCACAGGGGCTACCACATCTCTATTGGCTTGGGCCATCATGGCTTGAGCCAACACTTGAAAAGCCGAACTAAACTCTGCATTAGTCACATTCCCACCTAAAGGGTCAATTGGAGCTTGGGGAGGAACTTCTTGATCCTCATTGTCTTCCTCATTCCTTCTAGCATTAGCCCTTGTAGTAGCCATATCCTGAAAACTATCGGGCACGAATTTAGGAGAAAGACCTAATAGAGTTAAACTTTATGGCACAACTTAGGGAATGAAGAAGTGAAGTTTCCTAAGCATCTAATAGCCTCTCATTCATAAATGTGGCACGCTTCACACTTATGAACAAGACTCTACTAGACGTGGTTTGACACATCCTAGAACCATTCTAAACCTTATGCTCTAATTAGCAAGTTTTTCACGACCCAAGGGTACCCCCTAGATATAACAAGGCGTACAAGACCCTGAGAGGCCTCATAAAAGTCACTTAGCATACCATAACATAAGATAATACAATGTAGAAATTTAAAACTTTTCCAATACAATCAAAGTCTTATAAAATGAAGCAAAAGTCATTAACATTTATCTCAAACCATCTAAAACATGAATAGTCTTGGGACACAGCCCATACAATAGTTCTAACATAAAAGAAAGACATAAAAAAGGAGGATAAAGTCCTCGATGCTATGAGGACTCACCAAATCTTTACTTGCTTGCTTCTACTAAGATCCTAGCCACGGGGATGGAAGTCAATATCGTCGGACCCTACATTTGATAATCATGTAAGGAAGAGTATGTGTTAGTACTATAATGTACTAAATATGATGACTAGTGTAACTCCCCGAGGCTACCCCCTGGATGTAAACATGGGACCTAGGATCACGAGTGACCCCAAGTTAACCCTGAGCTGGCATATCATAAGCATACTAAAAGATTACTGAATAAATATACTATGCGGAAGCTTAAACAGTGATAACTAAAAGTGGGGAATACCCAATACTGATCTGAATATATAAAAGACTATGAGTTTAATAACAAATAGAGGATCAAACTCAAAAATAAAACTGAATCTAGTACTATGTCTGAAAAAGCCTCTAACTGACTAAAGTTGCTGGGACATGCCCCCAGCTAACTCTAGAAAAATTAAAAACTGAATAAAAAGACTAAAGTGTAAAGCATGTCTAATCTAAACTGAATGTAAATGCTTAAATATACTGAAGGCTGAGCTAAATTCAATGACCAAGTACTAATTCTAAACATGACATACTAAGACTGAATGCTGAAATATAACTGAAGACTTGGTCAAATGTACTGAAGTCTGATTGTGGGAGCTACTACTAACCAACATAAAATCAAGTGAGCTAAACGTGGAGTCTAATGTATACACCACATCGAGAGGACCCAATATACCTTGCTGGGGGTATAGAGGCATGTCTGGCGTGATCACTAAAACTGATGCCCAACAGAGGGGACTTAACCTATGGGGGCACGTAGTTCTGGGACTATGAGGGTACCTGAACCCTAGTCCAACTCGTTCTAAGCCTACTCCCAACTAGAATATGTATATGATACATTATGACTGAAATACTAAAATACTGAATAACTCAAAATACTGACATGCAGATACTCATATTTGAAAACTCTTTCTCAAAAAGAATTCAAAATCATATTATAATATGATCATTGATGATTCGGGAAGTCAAACTGCATAAACATTGATGGTATATCTAGATACCATACTGCTCATACATTGATGGCATACTCGATTGTCATACTAATCATGTTTTAGAAAACTCTTTTCTCAAACGCATCTTTATTTTCTCAAAACTCAGTTTAAGAACTCAAGTGTTGGCTTTAAAAAGCTTCTCAAGTTTTATAACTCAAAATAGGGTTCATCCTTAAATATACTGTTAATATGATGTTCGAAACTGGAGCATGTATATCTGTTTAATTGACCTAGCATGTGTAATTCATGAACTAAGAGAATCTACACAACTAGGGTTCTGAGTTTGATGCAAAGAACTAAGCAACACGAAAATATGATAATCTAATTAGGAATACTCTAGCAGCTAATTCACAACTAATATCTAAGGTTTTAGAAACCCTAGGTCTGAACAAGATAAAGGGAATCAAGAATCTGACTGAATTCTAGGGACCTAGTGGATGAAAGGAAACCACTAGTGAAATCCCACATACCTGGTGATGAAATTCACGGAGAAATCTTTCGATTTCGGGGCTGGAACTGAAGAAAAATTGTTGCGTTCTTGGGGAGGGTTTGGTCGACTGCTTCTTCTCTTTTTGCTCTAGTTTGATGAATTTTTAGTAATAAAGGTTTCAGTTATGTTCTGACTAGGTTATTAGGCTTAATCTGAGTAAAATAACGTAGTTTAGGGGTTAAACGACGTAGTTTAGGTGCCCAACGCATAGGGGAAAGGACCAAAATGACCCTAACTTAATTCTGACGAAGCCCATCCACAGAGGGAATGACGGTCCTTCGTTTGACCTACCGGCCGTCATTTGGGTTCGTCGGTCAAGTCTACCTGACAGGGCTTCACTAAAACGAGCATAACCTTTTACTCGGTGATGGGATTTTAGAAAACTCGGTGGTGTTGGAAAGAGGATTCAATTATCTATCATTTGGTAGGTCATGGGCCACTAATTCCTTTTGTGCTAAGGGTTATGACCATATGAAATTGACCCAACAGCAGTTTCCCTCTAACTGGCTACTGACCCTCACCTACGGTCATACCTACGGTCCATAGGTCCAACCACAGACCGTACTGGTTGACCATGGGTGGGATCAGAGACTATTAAGACCATGGGTCCAACCTATTCTTGACATACTTTCATTTTCTTTTCTTTCCCTTGACTCTCTTCAACGCAGATGTGACTTTTGACTTTATAGATCTTATTTTTCACTTTCTTTTTTTTTCTTTTACTTCATTGTTCTTTGTTTCTTTCAGCACTTTTGCCATTCATCTTTTTCTTCTTTTGAATAAAGTCACATCTTTTCTATCTTTTCTTTTTTTTCTCTCTTCAACACAACTCTTTTCATACTCTTTTTCTTTTGGTTTCTTTTTTCATATCCACCCTCAACTTATGTATTTTGCATGAGTTGAGATGCACAATATCCGATGTCGGACCGGGGCCAAGATCAAGGTAACTTTTTGAATTAGCCACCCTCAACTTAGGCTTGTGGCCTAAGTTAAGGTGCACATGTCCAAGGAGGGACTAGGGCCAAAATAATAATTTTAGGAAAGGTGAGTTAGGTGTATTGAAGGAAGTGGTCTATATTGGGCTCAAACATTTGGATCAAAGGGAACATTTATTTCATTTGGTTGGATTATTTTAGGCTTGAGTGGACTTATTTGAACAAGGGCCTATGATCATTTCCCAGCTTCTAACCTAGATTATCTTAGCAGGACCAACGGGGCAAGTTCTAGATTGGCACATACTGTCTGAACATTCAAACTTTTCTCAAACACTCTTGGCACATTGTTTCATCATCAGATTATTAGATTACCCAGTGCAAGATTTATCTTAAGTCATGAGGTCAAATCGGTTCCTTATCATGTCATATTGTGATCCAACACATTCAACTCATCAAGCCTCTAGATTTAACACATTTCAAAACATTTGGACGGGTATCAATTTCATGCTCATTATGCCATCATGCTTTAATTCTTCTACATACTCCTACACATATATTCCTAAACATGTCAGTTCCACATAAAAGTCAACAGTCCTTTGGGGGAAAAGAACACAGGCAAGAAAACCCCAACGAAGGATTATGAGTTGGGTTACTCAGACTTAACCCTATCACTCAGAATCCATTTACCCCACCCCCAACAAAATAAAGTGCAATTGTCCTCAATGCACAAATATTAAAAGTAAAACATAGGGTGAAGCAAACTTGTGGCGCAATTGCGCCGAAGACATATCAAGAAGCGGGTGGGTCCGGTTTCCCGGATCCTGCTGGATCAACACTAGGGACGCCATCAGTAGCACCCTCACCAACAAAAGTAGCACCCTCAGTAGTGCTCAAACTGCCAGATGGACCAACATCCACCTCACAGACTCGTTAGTTTCTCCTCTCCTCATCAAGTAATGATTCCCTCGTGGCCTTCTCCAACTGCTGGCACTCTTTTTTCTTCAATCTCTGATCCTCATCAGCGTCAGAAGTACGGTTGGAGCAGTGGCGCTTACAAGTAGCACGGGAAGAGTCTGGTGGTGGCATGGAATCACCAAATAAGGCATACATCACCACGGTATCATCCTCCTCTATAGGGGCATCTTCTGGTGCAGACTCAGGAGGGGCTAAGAGGGCAGAAATATCAGCACGAAGGCTGGCCAACTCAATCTGGAAGGTGGTAACATCGATTGTTGGGGCAGGCCTCTCTATGAATCGGAGCTCAAAAGCATCCAGGCGCTTATGAACAGCCTGGATCTTTCGATCCATCATCTGCTCCATCTGTGCCTCTGACTCCTCAATGGAGCACTGCATCCACAACCTCATATGCTACAGTAGGGTGGCCATTTGTGTCTCTAGCGTCTGGACTCGGGCTAGAGGAACGGGAGTAGACCCTGAAGAGGGAGTGGCTCAGGAAGAACTCGGGGCTTGGCTAGTGGCTGAAGATGGTGGAGCCTGCGCATCTGCTGTAGGGGCCGGAATGGTGGTGTCATCGGCCTGCATCTACTCCACATCCGCAGCAAGGTCATCACCCAAGGGTGGGACAGCAACCTGCGGCTCTCTCCATGGTGCAACTAAGTTGGCATCATCCCGAATGAGGCCGATCTCCAGAGTCTTGGCCGCCTCAAGCAACCGGTCGCAATGCCAAATGGGCACAGAAGCATCCCTCCAAAGCTGAAAAATAATGCACGGGAAGGTGAGGGTGGTGGTGACCTTGAAGGCCCTCTCATGGATATCTGCAATCAGGATGCGGGCAAAGTCAATCTTCAATCCGGCCAACATGGCTTCTAGCAACACAGCCCGGTCCCATGTAACCACATTACCCCCTGAGTCGGGGACAGTCTATTCCACACCAACAACTAGAAGAACTTTGCAGCGAAGCTCAATAGTGCCTTCTTAATGCCCAAACTAGGAGTTTGGACCCACTCAGCGCGCTCCCCATCTCCAGCAATGTGACGGGCCAGCCACCTCAATAGAGTATCCCTCTGCTCGGCATCCCTCTGAAATTCCCCGCTCTGAATGATGCCATCCTATATTCGAACTCTACTGTATTAATGGGGAAAGTGTGGTCTGTGCCATATATGAATCTGTGAAGGGTGACCTTTGAGATATCGACTGTGAAACCCCACACCAAGGTGGACTGAAGTGGCGGCTGAATGACGGGCTTGGCCCGTTTAGGAATGGAATTTCTGATGGTGGCAGCATACGAGTCAGAGAAAGATCTGGCTATCTCCTTGCTATATTTCCTGGGTTTCTGTGTGATCCACTCACATCGGTGTCTCCGGAAGAGCTCCTCAATAGCTTGTGCAGTGTGGAGGCTGCCTGTAAGGACCCTGTGATCCTCCGTCACAATCCTGGTCATCCTCCGATGCTCATTCAGCATCGTGCCATACTTATAAAGCCGATACTGTCTAGGGACACACCATCTGTTGGACTCATCAGCCTTGGGAGCAGGCTTAACACTGGTGGGTACCGGGATATCACCGGTGTTGTCTGTATCAGAGGAAGAAGCGGTACTGCCGCTAGAACCAGAGCAGCACTGCGACTCCGAGCCAGCCTGTGCTCTGATCTGTATGGGGCCCTCCTCAGACTGGGGGCAGTGACCTAGTTGGAGTTAACCTGCTGGCCACGGTTCCTAGTAGTGCGGGGAGCAGTGGAGGAGGTCTGGAGGTTAGGTGGAATGTACTCCTTATCCGTGTCCTGATCAAGTAGACGTTGGGAAGGAGCAACTGATTTGGACTTGCCCTTTGCGATGTAGGTAGGAGCATGTTTCGGGGCCATGATACCTGTTGAAGCTCAGTTAGTACCGAAATAGGGCAATAAGACTCACGAAATAATTTTAGAACAAGAATCGGACCCAAACAAGAACTAAAAAAAAAATCAGGCAGTAGCTGAACTGGGGACCTACAGTCCGTGAGTCAGAGTCCCAATTTTGGGTCTCAAATGTTGGGACCACGGATGTGCAAAATGGTCCGTCGATCGAACGACGGACCGTAGTCCACACCGTGGTCCTACACAGTTTTGTTTGTGCCACTGATCCATGGGCCTCGACCTACGGTCCGTGGGTTGAAGGTGTGGGTCAGTACTGTGCCAGGCAATCCTCTTTGACTTGCACTTGGTGCCATATTTCAACAATTAGACAATTAAACTAGGCCTAAACATGCATTTCAACATATATATTAGTAGTTCATCATTCTTAGAGTTGTGATCATTCAATTTTATACACATTCATACCAAATCATGGAGCAACCCTAAGTCTAAAATGCCAATTTAGACCCATTAACTAGTTAGTTTGAATTTAATTACTTACACACTCACATACCGTCATTCCAAGGGTGTTCTAAACTAACATTATCATGTGCACAAGTAATTGAACAACCCAAGGTCAAGTTCATTGTTGTGACTTCAATTGAAACAATCAAATACTCAAAGTTTGGAAGAAATAGTCTTACTTTACAAGTAGTCAACAATGGTGAGTGTGTGATCGACTGCAAAGACCCCTAAAACAACTTAGACGCCGAACCTGGACCGTGAATTGCTTGGGAAAAAGATGGGAGTGTTGAAATGATTTTGGGGAGAAAAGGGAGATATGGGAAATGGAGGATTGATATGGGAGACTTGGGAGTGAATTGGGGGATTTATCTTGGATTGTGGGTATTTGAGGAGTTGAAAAGCGGTTGGGGGGGGAATTTTGGAAGTGGGGGATGGTTTAAAATGAAAGGTTTTTATAACATAGGGATCCGAGTCGGGTCAGGCAGAAACCCTAGGTTGGACCCACGAGACCCCGTCGACGGTCCGTTGGTCGACCTACGAACCGTGGGTTGGGTCCGTAGGTTACTCTAACACTTGGAAAAATGAAATATCTTATCTGGGATCTACGGACGCCATTCACGGTCAGTGGATGGACCAACGGACTGTCGATGGGGTCCGTAGACCACTGCACAACTGTTTTCTACAGATTTTTCTTTTCGTCCCTGCACACGTAGCAACCATTAGGACTTTCTTTTTACATTTTCTGGACACTTTTTAGACACGGACCCTATTCTATATCTAGCCAACACTAATACATAAAAGTAAACACCTATCTAAAGAGCTCTAGAAAGCAAATTAACAGAAGAAAACTCCTATACCAAAAAGAAAAATCTATAATTGGCTAGATTGTACATCTCGGGTTGCCTCCCAAGCAGCGCTTGATTAATGTCGCGGCACGACGCAGACACCTTGATTACTCAGACTTCATCAAGATAATATGCCTCAATCACTTCTTGCACACTCTTAGATTTCCCCATGTAGACCTTGATCCTCTGCCCGTTCACTTTGAACCTCGTTCCCTCCTTGTTCTCGAGCTCGACCGCTCCATGTGGAAATACTTGAGTGACTCTGAATGGCCCGGTCCACTTGGACTTGAGCTTGCCAGGAAACATGCGCAACCTTGAGTTGAATAAAAGCAAGAGATCACCTACAACAAATTCACGCTTTTCAATCATTTGATCCTGATATTTCTTCATCTTCTCCTTGTACAAGGCTGAACTTTCATACGCTTTTAGGCGAAACTCATCAAGCTCATTCATGTCATTCAGTCTTTTACTTGATGCGGCGCCCCAATCCAAATTCAACTTCTTCAATGCCCACATTGCTTTATGCTCTAGCTCTACAGGCAAATGGCATGACTTCCCATATACTAGTTGGTAGGGGGACATACCTATGGGAGTCTTGAATGCGGTGCGATAGGCCCATAGAGCATCATCAAGCCTTCTTGACTAATCAGTTATGTTGGCGTTCACAGTCTTTGCAAGGATTTGTTTCATCTCTCTGTTTGACACCTCAACTTGCCCACTAGACTGCGGATGATAAGGAGTGGCAAAATTGTGATGAACCCCATATTTCTCCAGTAACGCCTTGAACAACTTATTACAAAAGTGATAACCTTCATCGCTGATAATAGCCCTAGGTGTACCAAAGCTGGAGAAGATACTCTTTTTCAGGAATGCAGTGACACTCTTTCCCTCATTATTTGAAAGCGCAATTGCTTCCACCCATTTGATACATAGTCAACCGCAACAAGAATATACTTCATCCCATGCGAACTCACAAATGGACCCATGAAGTCAAGGTCCCATACATCAAATAACTCAATCACCAATATCGGATTCATAGGTAGCTCTTGCTTCTTTGAAATTCCTCCTTCTCTTTGGCAACGGTCACAAGACTTGGCGAAATCATGAGCATCTTGGTGGATGGTAGGCCAGTAATATCCACACTGCAAGATTTTGTGAGAAGTTCAGATACCACTATGGTGCCCACCAACAGGCGATGAATAGCACGCCTCTACTATACTCATCATTTCAACCTCAGGCACACATCGACAAATAATCCCATCAGCACAAATACGGAACAAGTAAGGCTCATCCCAAAAGAATTTCTTCACATCAGACATGAATTTTTTTTCTTTGGTGGGATGACAAATCCGCTGGAACCAAATCACTTGCCAAGTAATTAGCAAAATCTGCGAACCAAGGAATAAGATCATAAGAAGCAGCCAATACTTGTTCATCAGGGAATGCATCATTAATCTCAACTCCATCCTCAAACTTGATCATAGATTCCTCCTCTAATCTGGACAAATGATCGGCAACTTGAATTTATGTCCCCTTTCTATCTTTCACCTCAAACTCGAACTCTTGCAACAATAGCCCCATCTAATCAACCTTGGTTTTGCATCCTTTTTAGCCATCAGATACCTCAATGCAGAATGGTCAGTATGCACTACGACCTTAGAACCAAGCAAGTAGGATCTAAATTTTCAAATGCAAAAACCACAGCAAGGAGTTCCTGTTCAGTCACAGTATAGTTCTTTTGGGACACATTCAGAGCTTTGCTGGCATAGTAAACGGATGAAGAATCTTTTCACGTCTCTGGCCCAATACTACCCCAAGCGCCACCCCGCTTGCATCACACATAACTTCAAACGATTGTTCCCAATCCGATGAAATAATTATAGGTGCGGAAGTTAACTTGGCCTTCAACTCTCCAAATGCTCTCAGACAAGCATCATCAAAATAGAACTTAGACTCCCTTTCGAGCAATTTGCACAATGGGTGTGCAATTTTCGAGAAATCTTTTATGAACCTCTGGTAGAAGCCTGCATGCCCAAGAAAACTCCTAACACCCTTTATAGAGATAGGTGGTGGAAGCTTTTCTATTACCTCAACTTTGGCTCTATCAACTTCAATACCTTTCTCAGAAATGCGATGACCCAGAACTATCCCGTCTTTCACCATGACGTGGCACTTTTCCTAGTTGAGCACAACATTGCACTCTTCGAATCATTTTAGTACCTCCACCAGATGCATCAAACAATCATTAAATGAGTCACCTACCACAGAAAAATCATCCATAAATACCTCAATAGTGTCCTCCACCATATCAGAAAATATCGACATCATGCAATGCTGGAAGGTCGCTGGAGCATTACACAACCCAAATGGCATCCTTTTGAATGCGAAAGCCCCATAAGGACAAGTGAAAGTGGTCTTGTCTTGGTCTTTCGGAGCTATGGAGATTTTATTGTAGCCCGAATACCCATCTAGAAAAAAATACCAACCCTTACCAGCGAGACGATCCAACATCTGATCCATGAACGGCATAGGGAAGTGGTCTTTCTCAATCCATGCGTTTAGCTTGCGGTAGTCCATGAACACTCTCCAACCAGTCACCGGCCTCATTGGAACAAGTTCATTCCTAGCATTTGGAACCACTGTGATTCCCCCTTTCTTGGGCACACACTGAAGAGGACAAACCCAACTACTATCGGCAATGGGGTATATGACTCCAGCATCCAACCACTTAATGATCTCCTTTTTCACAACCTCTTGCATCGAGGGATTCAGTCTCCTTTGGTGCTCAATACTTGGCTTACAGTCCGGCATGAGTTGGATTTTATGAGAACAAATGCCTGGTGGAATACCAATAATATCCGCAATAGTCCATCCAATAGCCCTCTTAAACCTCTTCAAAACAGAAACCAAGGCCTCAACTTGCTCCTTGCTCAAATCCACGGCAATGATTACCGGTAAAGTGCTATCTCTCCCCAAGAATACATACCTCAAGTGTGAAGGTAGAGTCTTAAGTTCCAGTTTTGGAGGTTCTTCCATAGACGGCTTTGCAGGTGGGGATTCGCGATTCATCATATCTAACTCCAATCTTTTCGGTTTGGAACGGAATTCGAACCTATCAAGTGCGGCGACCAATTCATCATAGTCTTCAATACCATCACCCTCAAATTTCATCATTACCGCTGCCAATGTATCAACACCCAACCTCTCTTCAATAGATACATCAGAACCTTGCTCCACAATATGATTCACCACTAATACCAACTTAAGATCGCTTTACTGCTTCATAGACCTATAGATATTAATATTCACCTCCTCATTATTCAGTCGGAACTTCATCTTCCCTCTCTCCATATCGACTAAGGCACGCCCAGTTGCAAGGAATCGTCTCCCCAAGATGATGGGAACCTCAAAGTCAACCTCATAATCAAGTATCACAACATCTACCAGAAAAATGAACGCTCCACTTTCACAAGGACATCTTGGAGCACACCAAGTGGCTTCTTCACAGTTCTATCGGCCATGAGTAGATGCATCGCAGTTGGTTTTAGAGCCCCTAAACCTAACTTCTTGTATATGGACAATGGCATCAAATTAATGCTGGCACCTAAATTGCACAAAGCTTTTGCAAAGTGTAGCATCCAAATGGTACAATGAATAGTGAAAGCTCCAGGATCCTCTTTATTTTGCACAAGTGACCTAGTAGCAATGGCACTACAATGTTGCATTCTCTCATCATTCTCAAAACTTACAACCCTCTTTTTGGTCACCAAATCTTTCATAAATTTTACATACCCAGGCATCTGCTCTAAAGCTTCTATCAATGGAACATTGATGGAAAGCTGCTTCAACATAGTTATGAACCTGCGGTATTTACCCTCTTTGGTCTTTTTCACCAATCTCTGTGGGAATGGAGGTGGATGTTTGGGCATCGGAACAACTTTTTGGGTCACGTCAGCTTCCTTTTCAACATTATATTTTCGGGCTTCAGTAACCTCAATCTCATCATCATCATTCTCTACCACTTTTTCAACCTCAGACGGTATGGGTGGATCAATGGTCTGCCTTCCTCCGTGAGTAGTGACTGCCATACAATGCCAATCAATTTTTGGATTCTAGATGGTGTTGCTAGGAAGTGTGCCAAGCTGGCGTGGATTTGCATTGGTGGACAACTGACTAAACTGCTGCTCAAGTTGTTTGATAGACACTGCATGGGCATCAACTTTTTGACCTATTCTAGACAAGTCATTTCGCATCTCTTTCACATTCTCATCAGTTGCATCAAAACTCTTCATCATTTTCTGCATCATATCCTCAATTCGTGACATACTATTACCACCCTCTCTATTACCAGGATGAACATAGGGACCAGCCTTATCATTCATGTTGCAATAGTTGTTCCGGTTGTAGTTATTATCGCGATTGTAGTTCCTATTCCAGACATAGTTACCCTCACGGTTGTAGTTCCCATAGTTTTGACCTTGGCCCCAATTATCCGAGTTGGAACCTTGGGCGTTGGTTCGGAAACCCCCTGTCTGATCATTTACCAAGTACGCATCTTCCTCACAGTAACACTCCTCAACTGGTGGTGGTGGAGATCTAGTCAAATAATTCACAGCATTTACCTTTTCCGCACTCCCACTCACATGTTTTAGTACCAAGCCCAATTATGTTCTCATCTGTGCCATTTCTTCCCGAATGTCATCATTGTCTTGGTTGGGTGTGGCTTGAACAACGAACGTGGTCCTACTAGTGTTTACCTTTCTAGTGCTCCAGGCTTTGTTGTTTTGGGAAATCCTCTCAAGCTTCTCAGCTATCTCCTCAAAAGTGCACTCACAATATGATCCTCCAGTAATAGTATCAAGCACAGCCCTTCCATTGTCATCCTTCCCTCTATAGAAATACTCTTTCAATGACTCATCATCAATGCAGTGATTTGGAACATTTCTGATGAATCCAGTTAACCTATCCCAAGAACTGTTGATCGACTCTCCTGGTAATGCGGTGAAGTTGTTCAATTTATCCTTATGATTGAGCTTTTTGGACACCGAAAAGTACCTCGCTGTGAATACCTTATGCATCTGATCCCATGTATAGATCGAATTGTATGGTAACTCAGAAAACCACATTGCAGCATCACCAGTTAATGATAGTGGGAAGACCCTCAGACCTATAATATCCATATCTAACTTTGGTTGCCCAACACAACTTTTACACACACCAGAAATTTTAGCCATATGAGCATAGGGGTCCTCCGAAGCCAACCCAGCAAACAACCCTCTCGCTGTAAGCATTTGTATCAAAGTGCTAGTGACCACGAATGTGTGACTTGGATTTATAGGTGGAAGAACAATAGGACCATCTAAAGTGGTCGCATCATAATCAGCCTTATAATGCTCACGAAACCTCGGTGCTGGTGGATTCGGAACCCTTTCTGCATTACCAAGTAGATTACCACCATGAACCTGAGGCGGTTGCACCCCAGCTCGATCTCCTTGATCCTCTCCATCAGGATTATTTTTTACCCCTTAATTATTCATTCTTCTAAAAGGTTTATTCAACTCTGGATCTTAGGGGGTCAATGGTTCACCTCGACTCCATGTACTTGGCATATACTAGAGTAGAAACCTGTAGAAAACAAAAACAAAACAAAACATAAAATTAGGAAATACTTGACTAAAGTTTAATAATGTAGTTAAACTTAATCTAAAAGCCAAATTCCTTGGCAGCGGTGCCAAAATTTGATACGCTCAAATTACACCTCCATAAAGAAGTATAAACCCAACTTGTAGGTTGGAGTGGATCCCACGAGGAATATGGTTCAGACTTAAACTTAACTAGAAATTATATCCGTTTAATCAAATTATTTCCGAGAAAATTAAATAGGGGGGATTTTGAAAGTATGTAACGAATTTCTATACTTAAGTAACAAGTAAACAATATTCAACTTTTGATTTATCAATATGAGAAGGAAACTAGGGCATATGTGTTCCCCACAAGCTCTTAACGCGGTAATCCTAATAATAGTAATCATTTCCTAGTGTTTTACATGCAAAGTTGGTAAGTTAGGTATCCCTAAGTGATTGGTCCTCCAAGTAGGGAATTTCACTTCGCACCTTGGTCCGGCTACGAGTGTTTGCTTTAATAAACCTCACCTTTTACCTCAGATTAGTCATCACATCAATGTATGGCTTAGTTTTCACCCTCACTCCAATTGATATTAGACTATTAGATAGCATCCACTAAAGTTCTGTTGTTAATTCTTTTCTCATTAACTACCTCCTTGGTCCGTCAAGTAGCAACGAGGTGAGTTCTAACGCGTGCACTCGTTAAAAATACTTCTAAGCGAAAGAATTAACAATACATGCATCAACACTATTCCAGGATTACTTAATTATTATTCGTACTTTGTTAATTGTTCATGGTTCCCACAACCCTAGTTGTGGATTTAGCTACTCATGCTTCAAAGATCACAATTCATAATTAGTTTAAAAGAATTCATGAACTTACAAGTAGAATAGATGAAAACTTGAATCTTGAATTGAAATATCAAAGTGAAAATTGTATCAAACGAATTCCGGAAATCAAATTGCTAAATTTTGCAAGTTAATTCCCAAAACACCAAAAAATAAGAGTTTACAATAATGTCTAACCCCCCAAAAAACGAGGTTTATAACTCCTATTTATAGAAAACAAATCCTAAATAAAATAGAAAACAAAATAAGGAAATAACTGGCAGGACGCGGTTTAAAACGACGCTTCGACCTACGGACCGTGGGTCGACCTACGGTCCGTAGGTCCCCTCTGTGGCTCAACATTTAGAAACTTTCATCAGGTACTGGAACCTTCAACACTCAGATCATCAATGACGGACGTGCAGGATAGACCGTGGGTCGACTACGGTCCGTCGTCTTGCTCTGTGGTTCCACACTTGTCAGAATTCCCTGATGTTCTACCTACGATGCCTCACCCACGGTCCGTGGACTGGACTATGGTCCATCCTGGCACTCCGTGGTTTGAGTTACTGGAACTCAACCTCCAAGACAAGACCTATGACTGCCCATCCACGGCCCATGGTCGGACCTACGGTCCGTGGGTGGCTCCGTGGGTTGTCACTTCTGTACTTTTTTAGCTCGCATCTTCATCATCCGCATCCAAGTCTATTTTCTGCAAACATTATACACAAAACGTCAGTTTGAATCCAAAATAGCCCAAGACACACACAAAATCTAAGAGAAACGCATTAAAAATATCGTAAACTACGGTATATCATCGGCCACCATCCTCAGGTCACCCGACTCATCTCTTTCTCCCCCGATGCTGCTTATAATGGATACCCTATTCCATACACTTTAGACATGAGACGTATTCACTAGGGATTTTTGTTCAATTTTTAAAAGTACAATTAAATAAAAATGCTTATAATTACTCGGCATATGACTGTTAACCCTAGGATGTTGCGAAAAATTTATAACCTAACTGATTTGGTTTGACTTAGTCTTTTAAATGCATTATGTCACCATTATGTTCTAATTTCCCCACCAGAGCCCTCATTTTTGTATGTCCCTACTCTCCTCAAGCAGTGGCATCGAAATAAATTTTGAGAACTGCTTTTGTTTGTGTTCACTCTTGATTTGGTATAATGATGATTGATGCCTCAGATTCTCGTGATTAATTATAGAAACTTCTGATTCTTAATTTTACATGCTTCATTCATGTTCTTTTATCCACTATAACATATCAGTTAATACAAAGTATGAAACACCATGCTTGGAAAAATCTTAACAATTTGAAGGTTATTATATGAGATAATTTCTAATTGAATTAGATACGTGGATTCATGGTGCTACAGAAGACATACTTGTTCATACATTAGTGGTTAATACAAGTACATTAGTGGTTAATATATCTTTTGTTTTAAAACTTTTGAATTTCATTCTACACTTCATTATTCTGCTATATTGTACATAAATTGAAACTTCATAACCTTTGTTTACCACAAGTGTATAATTTCCTTATAGGACCTAATTCTTCACAATGCATTCAAGAGTAAGTTTTTTTGTTTGACTACTTGCATCCACGAGTGGCATTATAAATAAATTATCAATTCCAGCGATGAAAACTGAGATCTTGTGAGTGTTCCTAGACACGAACAACTTTTGGTTAAGTCTCTAGTTCACTCTCCACCTATTATCGTGAAGGTTCAATTGAGTATTCATTTTAAAGTTGACCTTATCTCTTAATCTCAATTACCTTTTACATTATAGTCATATATGTTATTAACTTAAAAGATGCATAGTTCTTGAGTTCTTGTTTCTATAGTGATGGACACTTCCACAACAAAGTATTGGCTTGAGTTCTATACGTTGGTAAGATTGAATGGCATTCTATTCAAAAGGAAATCTAACGAAAAGATTCTTTGAGCTCTTATGGTGGCGAAGCTCATCAGGCATTCTATTCGAAAGAAAATAAAACGAAGACTAACTTCCCGTTGTTGCCTTCAGAAACATATGTTGTAAGAAATGTATATCAGTCTTGTAACTCAGTCATGCATAAATATAAACATTTATTAAAAAGGCATGGTTCTTCTAAGAGGCAGAAGGGGTTCTTCTTTTTGCTTTTTGTGTATTTCCTTATTATTGAGGTTTAAAAAGTCTCTAAGGGAAGTAATTCAACTAGTTTTAACTCGAGCTCAATGAGTTCTTATTACAGAATATGTCCGTAAGGTAATATGTTGCTACTTATAAAGTGATTTCCAGTCGTGGACCTTCTGGTCTTTATAGTTATTAAAGGGTGTTATTTTTCAAATCTCTCTTTAGAGAAGCACTTAACCAAATAGGGAGAATAATGTAATTTTTCACATTCATGAGAAATCTAAGTTGGGAACTAATTAGTTTGTTAGCATTGTAGTCCTTGTGGAGGAATAGAATTCTGGCTCATTATATTTTGATTAAAATAGTTTGAATGATGGAAATTCTAAAAAAGATTGTTCATTAAATAGTTTGAATGATTGGAATTCTAAGAAAGAGTGTTCATTAAATAGTTCAAATGATGGAATTCTATGAAAGAGTGTTCCTTTCTCAAATATAAGTAATGTCTTCCATTAGTTTGTTGATTATTTATGGATTATATTCATTAGGGGGATAGTTGGAGACATAAGGTGTAGTTCCTTGAATGTAGTCATAGTTTTGAAAAAAATAGTTCCTTAGAAAAGTGTCATGCCGTCCCTTTTGTTTCGCTAAGCTAAGGTTCCATTGAATATAAGAGAGGTCCAATTATAACTAGTAATTTAGACAAGTAGTTATTGCAAGTATAAGAGTAATTATATGAAGTTGAAAAGATACTTTAGTTTTGAGGTTCTTCAACCTTTAGGTATACTAGAGGGTTAATTATGTTGGTGTATATAGACACATTCTCAAAATAATAGGCACTTTTTGCTTCGAAGAATCGAATAGAGTAAGGTTGATTAGCATTTTAAATATATTTTCTACCATCATTTTGATATTAGGGAGATAGCGACATATAAAGCTAGTATGTAGTTTCTAATATTACATAGTATTATAAAACGTCAACAAATTTATATTGTAGGATATATAAATATCCTACAATATTTATTGTTTATTGTTGTTTTAGCTCATAAATTTTTTGGTTGTTTTTATTTTAGCTTCACGATTCTTCGACACTATTATTTTTCTTCGTTATCGAAAACTTCATTCCCACATTGTGTCAGGTATTACAGATTTGAATACTACACTACTAGGTTTTATTGTAGGATATATTTTTACACTGTCCCTCATTGCTGCTTGATCGAAAAGATTTTTGAGCCTATAATGACAACTTTCTAGCAAGTCAGCAAGGTGCATAACTAACTGTACCCATATCTTGTCAAGACAACTCCCGTAGTCGACAATTCAAGCAACTGATGCTTTGTAGCCATGTTTTTAGTCTACAAAATTTATGATGCATTAGATGAACATGAACAATTATTTTTATATTAAATTTTATCCAATGATATTCACTCCTTTTATTATTTAAGGTTATATGATCTGATGTTTGAAAAAATTAGCACGTGGAAGAGTTCAATATGATGAAGATTTGAGAGAATTGTTTGAAGCTCCACCTACTCACGGTACTACTCATATTTATTTTTGGTCGTTATAATTTAAAGTTGTCTACTTATTATATTTTTCCTCTTTACTTTTTTTTGGTTACACACTGCTATTTGTGTGGCAATGCACCCATACCATATCCATTTTTCTTGTTGATATGTAGCTTCTATAATTCGAGATATAGTTCTTTTGGAGTTTTAACTTGGCCCTATATATTGCTTTTTCTAGTTTTGTTTGATCATATATGTACTGCAGTATGTTCATCACCTGATGAATTAATTTGCTTATCTTGACTTGTGTTTTATCTATGATGAGATAATTAGCTAGTCTTGTGTTCAAATTCAGAAACAAAACTTATATCTTGGATAAATACATAATGCATGTAATCCTACTTGTAAATGTGGCTTACATGTTCAAGAATAGATATAAGTATTTATTAAGTGGAAAATCTTACTCAAATTGGTTAATCTAACTTAAATTCTCAAAGTCAAGGGAGTTATGTTTTCTCTGTTTTTTGGTTTTGAACTTAAAATGTAGCGAATCAAGAGTCATTATGAATTCTTGTGCCTCTCAATACTTCTTTGATTATTTTTTAAAATTTCCCACAATGTTGTTGTTATACTTTTTGCCTGTGGATAGGTCATGAACTTATCTTTCTCAAAATATTTATTGTTTATTAAATTACATTTTCTATAAATTATTTGAGAGTTGAGTCCAAATAGTTGTTCTCCTAAAAAAAAAATTCTTTGAGAGATGAAACTTCAAAAAGACTTTATACTTTTGCTGGCAAGAGAGATTCCTATGAATCAAATCATGGATGCATCTGAAACTATCTTATTATAGCTAAATAACTTAATTATTCTAAGTATTATTCCTTGTTTTTCTCAATCATATCATTTTCCATGATTTTCTAGTGACTTTGAGTTGTTTAAGAACATATTGAATCCATCTACTTTTGGTGCGATTGTCTACATGATGATGCTAAGAACATTGCCTTCTCAGTTTATTTCGATGGACATAATTTGAAGAATTTAGATTTGTATAATTCAAGACAAATATGTTAATATCTAGGAAATGAATAATTGTTTGGTTGTGTTGTGATAATTTTTATGATATATTTCATTTATTAACACAATTATATTATTATTTCAGGTCATACAATCTGATGTTCAAAAATTTAGCATTTAAAAGATTTCAATATGATGAAGAGTTGTGGAAATGATTTGAATTTTATGATTTGTATTCTTTGATAGGATTGATTATATAATAACATTATTTATTTAGTTTAATCAATATATGTTTTCAACGTTATTACAATAATATTTTGGGTAAGTTACTTTCTTTTGTTTGTTAGATCTAAAGAGTAATATTATATTTTTATTAATTCATAGTGATATATATATATACTTCATTGCACCTAAAGGGCTACTAATATTTTAGTTGGATCCATTAATAAATCAGATCATTCTTTTGGAAGAATATAACGGTCAGTATCATTAGTGGCTAAACTCTTGTCAACTTTTAGCGGTAATTTAATAAAATTTACAGACCATAAAAATAGATGCTAAAATGAAAAAAATAAGACATTTATTATAGCCATTGTAATTGCCACAAATGAATTACCGTTAAAGGTTATGACATTTAGTGGCAATTTAATTAAATTTATTGGCCGTAAAAATGGACACTAAAAGGGTACAATTAGAAAATTTCATATTGGAATTAGCAGCCATCGTAATTGCCGCCACACAATTGCCATTAAAGCAAGTGATTTATAGTGGCAATAAAATATATTTTTACCAGCATTTCGTTGAATGGTCACTAAAGGCTTTAGCGACGCCAATATCAACGGCCAAAGTTCAATGGCCGGTAAAATGTTTCGGCGGCACTATATATGGACACTAAAGGCATATTTAATTGCCGCTAAAGATCCTTTTTGTTGTAGTGTGAGACTTAGAGCCTGGTGCCCTACTATTCTGATCTTGTTGAAACTGTGAGTGATTTCCACCACCCGATTTATGTTGAGAGTACTCATAGTTCCCTTTTCTAGCTTTCTTGTTGACCTTAGCTATTTTCCTAAGCTTATCTCCCTCAACTTGCTGATTGTTCTGATTAGTCATACTCTGAGCCAAAAGTTGGATAGTATTCTGAAACTCTGCATTTGAAACCTCATGGTCTGGGAGTGGAGGGACTGTGTTAGCGTTACATGCATTAGCATTATGTGGGTAAGCTCTACGAGGAGGCATGATCTGAAACGTATAACATCGGATTAGGAAGGAGATCATACCCATACATCGTAGCCTCCCTCTCATTAGATGTGGTGCACTTCACACTCATGAAAAGGACTCTACTTAGTGCGGCTTTCAGACATCCTAGGACTCTTGAACCTAATGCTCTAATACCAAGTTTGTCACACCCCGAGGCTACCCCCTGGACGTAAACACAGGACCTAGGATCATGAGTGACCACAAGTTAACCCTGAGCTGGCATATCATAAGCATACTAAGAGATTACTGAATAAATATACTATGTGGAAGCTTAAACAGTGATAACTAAAAGTGGGGAATACCCAATACTGATCTGAATATATAAAAGACTATGAGTTTAATAACAACTGGAGAATCAAACTCAAAACTAAAACTGAATCTAGTACTATGTCTGAAAAAGCCTCTAACTGACTAAAGTTGCTGGGACATGCCCCCAGCTAACTCTAGCAAAATTTAAACTGAATAAAAAGACTAAAGTGTAAAGCATGTCAATTGTCCTCGAAGTATGAGGACTCACCACTGAAGCTATTAAACTAGAGATCGGGAACCGATCTATGCGTGATCTGGATGCTCAGTACTCAACCTACATCATGAAAGGATGTAGCGCACAGTATGCGTCAGTACTTGAAATATACTGAGCATGCAGGATATAGAGTATAGCTGAATAAAATACATAACTAAACAAAGCATACTGAGCAATAACATAATCTGAACTGAATGTAAATGCTGAAATATATTGAAGGCTGAGCTAAATGCAATGACCAAGTACTAATCTTGCACATGACATACTGAGACTGAATGCTGAAATATAACTGAACACCTGGTCAAATGCATTGAAGTCTGACTGTGGGAGCTACTATTAACAGACATAAAACCACGTGAGCTAAACGTGGAGTCCGATGTATACGCCTCATCGAGAGGACCTAATATACCTTGCCAGGGGTATAGAGGCATGACTGGCGTGATCACTAAAACTAATGCCCAACAAAGAGGCACGTATGTCTGGGACTATGAGGGTACGCTGAACCCTAGTCCAACTCGGTCTAAGCCTACTCCCAACGGGAATATGTATATGATACATCCTGACTGAAATACTGAAATACTGAATAGCTCAAAATACTGACATGCAGATACTTATATTTGAATACTCTTTCTCAAAAACAATTCAAAATCATATTATAATATGATCATTGATGATTCGGGAAGTCATACTGCATAAACATTGATGGTATATCTAGATACCATACTTCTCATACATTGATGACATACTTGATTGTCATACTAATCATGTTTTAGAAAACTCTTTTCTCAAAACTCATCTTTATTTTCGCAAAACTCAGTTTAAGAACTCAAGTGTTGGCTTTAAAAAGTTTCTCAAGATTTATAACTCAAAATAGGGTTCATGCTGAAATATACTGATAATGTGACGTTCGAAACTAAAGCATGTATATCTGTTTAACTGACCTAGCATGTGTAATTCATGAACTAAGAGAATCTACACAACTAGGGTTCCGAGTGTCATGCAAAGAACTAAGCAACGATTCTACGAAAACATGATAATCTTATTAGGAATACTCTAACAGCTAATTCACAACTAATATCTAAGGTTTTAGAAACCCTAGGTCTAAACAAGATAAAGGGAATCAAAAATCTGACTGAATTCTAGGGACCTAGTGGATGAAAGGAATCCACCAGTAAAATCCCACATACCTGGTGATGAAATTCACGGAGAAATCTTTCGATTTCGCAGTTGGAACTGAAGAAAACTTATTGCGTTCTTGGGGAGGGCTTGGTCGACTGCTTCTTCTCTTTTTGCTCTAGTTTGATGAATTTTTAGTGAATAAAGGTTTTGGTTATGTTCTGACTAGGTTATTAGGCTTAATCTGAGTAAAATGATGTAATTTAGGGGTTAAACGGCGTAGTTTAGGTGCCCAACACATAGGGGAAAGGACTAAAATGACCCTAACTTAATTCTGACGAAGCCCATCCACGGAGGGAAAGACGGTCCGTTGTTTGACCTAACGGCCGTCGTTTGGGTTCGTCGGTCAAGTCTGCCCGACAGGGCATCACTTAAACGAGCATAACTTTTTACTCGGAGATGAGATTTTAGCAAACTCGGTGGCATTGAAAAGAGGATTCAATTATATATCATTTGGCAGGTCATGGGCCACCTAATTCCTTTTGTGCTAAGGTTTATGACCATTTGAAGTTGACCCAACAGTAATTTCCCTCTAACTGGCTACTCACCCTCACCTACGGTCCGTAGGTCCAACCACAGACCGTACTGGTCGACCGTGGGTGGGATCAGAGACTATTAAGAGTTGGGCCTTAACGACAGAACCCCACCTACGGTCCATGGTCCCACCTATGGTCCGTGGGTGGTTCTATGGGTACTGGCACCAGATTTTCTGAAAACTAAGATTTTCTTCGTTTTGAGATCCGGGGTGTTACATCTAGCATAAATCATCAACATAAGTATAATGTAGGCATTAGTCAACATAAGACATATACAAAAATCATAAGAGAGATCATCATAAGACATAGGTTATAATCATAAGAGAAAATAACATAGTCACAGGCATAATCAATGCATCTAGATCAACATAACATAAGAGAAACACTTCATAAGTAACCTTTAAAGCATACTTTGGTAATGCATGAATAAGACCCCATAAATCTCACCCATGCTAAGTAAACCACTTTAGGCCATCATTCAAGTTCATCATCTTTTATTCTCATCTTTAACTTATCTTTCATGGACAAGGGGAATCACCTCTAGTCATACACATCATGGAAGGCCTTCCAAGCTACAATCCACACTAGTCATTCTTATATCTCATAATTCACATTATTCTTTCTTTACTTTCAAGATATGGGGAGTCACCTCTTTATGCCTATTATAAAGGCTAATGGGTATTCACCTCTTGCCTTACTTGTATAGTCATAGGTATTCACCTCCATGACCATTTTAGGGAATCATAGGTATTCGCCTCCATGCCCCATCATTATATGATATAGGTATTCGCCTCCACATCATATTACAAAGATCATAGGTATTCGCCTCCATGTCCAACATGATATGATATAGGTATTCACCTCCACTTCATCTTATAAGGATCATAGGTATTCGTTTCCATGATCAACCATAAAGGCTAATGGGTAATCACTTGTTGCCTTGCTAACTTAGGAATATGGGAGCTCACCTCACATCCTTCTCATATGAAGGTCTTGGGGAATCACCTCTAGACTCATTTCATTTTAAAGTCCTTTTAGTTACTCATGAAAGGGTGCCCTTCGCCTACCGATTAAAGGTACATCATTAACTTAGCTCTTTAGACCATGCGTGAGAAACTATCACCATCCATGATCTATTTATGATGGCTCTTTAGCCTTTAATTCAATTAGTTAAGAAAACCTTTCAACCTAGCATCTTTCTATGTGAGAAAACCTTTCACATCATGTTCATTATGTTTTCATGAGAATAGTCTTTCAATCAACACAACAATAATATCATAATCACTAACACTTCACTCTCAAAGTGTTCTTAAAGCATTTACATAGATTCTATAAGAACATGCATAATCTCATACATTCATAATATAGGTCATATGGGTAAAGTCCTTCCACAATAATACCATATACAAATCAACATACATATAAGCTTCACTGTCAAAGCCTTAACATTCATAGTTCATCACATTAGCCTTACTCTCAAAGCCCTAGGAATCAACATTTACAACTTCAAGCCTTACTTCTCAAAGCAATACTTCTCATGATCATCATATATGCCTAGATCTCAAGACATTCTAATCACATGCTTCATTCTTGAGAAATTATAATTATATATCCTCATATAGGCTCAATCTCAAGCACCACCAATCATAATTCATCATATATGCTTTAATCTAATCAATTCATATCTATAAGCTTTACTCTTAATCAATTCATTTCTATGTGCTCTAATCTCAAGCAATCTATAAAGTAATTCATCAATCTTAGAAGATCACATCTAAACCCTCAATTTCCCCTTTTATGGCATAATACCAAACTATATCAAATTTACCTTAGAATCATAGGTTAAGCATGAATACATGTATAATCATACTAAAAACATGCAATTCCATCATAAACAATCATAAACAATCATAATCCACTATATTGGATCATAACCCATAACATTAGAAGAAATCCTAGTTTGACTTGGGGAATTCTTCTTCTAAATTGGGGAAAACATGGAGACTCCATGGATGAATAAGCCATCATACCTTGATTAAAAAGCTACCAAGCTTGAAACAATAGAGACTTGACTTGACCTAGCTTGACCCTCTTCTTCTTCTTCTTCACTTTCTAGAGAGAGAATTGGGTTTCTTTTGGGGTCTTGAAATAATACTTAGGATGACTTAATTTAGGGGTATAAAGTCTTTATATAGGTGGTCTAGATTATATTAAAATGACACCACTTAATCTTAATTAAAACCGAAAAGCCTCAAAGTACCCCTAAACTTAATCACCCAAAACTACCTCACTGCCACATCCACGAGACCCCAACCACGGGGTGTAGGTTGACCTACGGCCCGTACTGGTTGGGCGTGGTTTTGGGTTTAGAGACACTGGAAAAAGGGCTTGAACCACAAGACCTATCCACAAGGCGTAGACCCATCCACGGGGTGTGGGTCCAGCCATGGTTACTGCCTAAGGCAGTTTTCATGGGGCCTCATCCACGAGGCTTCCGACGGAGTGTGGTTCCAACCACGGGGCGTGGATGGCCCTCGTGGGTGACCTCTGTAAATTCTAAGAATTGCTAGGTCTCCCTATTTCATATACGGGGTGTTACAAGATGATAGACAAAGGAACCCCATACAACCTGACTATCTCATTAATGTAGAGTTTAGCGTAGTCCTCCGCTGAATCTGTAGTCTTGACAGCCAAGAAATGAGCGGACTTAGTAACTCTGTCTACTATTACCCAAATGGAATCATGTTGTCTGCGAGTACGAGGTGAACCCGTAATGAAGTCCATGTTTATCACTTCCCACTTCCATGTAGGAATGTTAATCTCCTGAGTCATACCTCCTGGTTTCTGATGTTCTAGTTTCACCTGTTGAATATTAGGGCACTTAGCCACAAAATCTACTATATCCCTCTTCATGCCATTCCACCAAAAGATTTCCCATAGATCACGGTACATCTTTGTGGCGCCTGGATGAATAGAATACCTGGAGTTATGGGCTTCTGAAAGGATATGTTGTCTCAAGTCACCCACTTTAGGAACACATAAAGAACCCTGGTAGCGAAGCACACCATCTCCCCCTTGGGAGAAAACCTCAACTTTCTGCTGATGAACTGCACCCTTCAACTGAAGTAATATAGGATCACTGTCTTGCTTTTCCTTAAACTCCGCTACCAATGAAGATTCTGACCCATTCTGAACTGTTACACCATCATCTGCTATGTTCATAAGGAAAACTCCTAAGCGAGCAAGCCGGTGAACATCTTTTGCTAATTCCTTCCTTTCTTCCTCAACATGTGCTACACTACCCATAGATAGTCTGCTAAGAGCATCAGCTACTACATTGGGCTTACCATGATGGTAAAGCACATTCATATCATAGTCCTTGAGGAATTCAAGCCATCTCCTCTAGCGAAGCTTCAACTCTTTCTGGATGAACACATACTGAAGGCTCTTATGGTCTGTGAACATATCTACGTGAACACCATACAAGTAATGTCTCCAAATCTTTAGGGCAAATACTATGGCTTCAAGCTTGAAGTCATGCGTTGGATAATTCTTCTCATGCACCTTAAGTTGTCTAGAAGAATAAGTTATAACCTTACCTCGCTGCATCAACACACAACCCAAGCCAACTCTGGATGCATCACAATAGATCACATAACCATCTGAACCCTCTGGTAGAGTCAAAATAGGAGTTGTAGTCAACCTAGTTTTCAGTTCTGAGAAGCTCTTCTCATGCTCATCTGACCACTGAAACTTAACCTTTTTCTGAGTCAACTTAGTCAATGGAGAAGCTATGGATGAAAATCCTTCCACGAACCTTCTATAATAACCAGCCAAACCCAAGAAACTTCTGATATATGTTGGAGAGGTGGGTCTAGGCCATTGTTTTACTGCCTCTATTTTCTGAGAATCCACTCGGATCCCTTTGCTAGACACTATAAGACCAAGGAAAGCAACTGAGTGTAACCAAAACTTACATTTGCTAAACTTAGCGAATAATTGGCGATCTTTGAGAGTTTGCAGGAAAACTCTCAAATGAGTTGCATGTTCTTCCTCATTTCTAGAGTAAATGAGGATATCATCAATGAAGACGATAACAAACAAGTCCAAATACTGCTTGAACACCTTGTTCATCAAATCCATGAAAGCTGCAGAAGCATTGGTTAGTCCAAATGACATAACTACAAATTCATAATGACCATACCAAGTTCTGAAGGCTGTTTTTGGGATGTCACTATCTCTGACTCTGAGCTGATGATAACCGGATCTAAGGTTTATTTTCGAAAAATGACTAGCACCCTGAAGTTGGTCGAACAAGTCATCAATCTTGGGATAGGGTACTTATTCTTGATTGTGACTTTGTTCAACTACCGATAGTCAATGCACATCCTGAGAGAACCATCTTTCTTTTTCACAAACGACATTGGTGCACCCCATGGAGAGATACTAGGTCTGATGAAGCCCTTACTAGAAGGTCTTTCAACTGCTCTTTCAATTCCTTAAGCTTTGCTGGAGCCATTCTGTAAGGAGGAATATAATTAGGCTGGGTATCTGGAAGGAGATCAATTCTGAAGTCAATTTTCCTTTCGGGAGAAACTCTGGGAAGATCTTCTGGAAACACTTTGGGAAACTCATTTACTACTGGGACTGATTTAAAAGCTGGGGTTTTGGAGCTTGAATCCTTAAACCGAACTAGGTGATAGAGATACCCTTTAGAGATCATCTTTCTGGGCTTAAGGTAGGAAATGAATTGACCCATAGGCACGGAGTTACTACCCTTCCATTCTAAGACTGGTTCGCTTGGAAACTGAAAACGAACGATCTTAGTTCTACAATCGACTGAGGCATAACAGGAATGTAACCAATCCATGTCTATAATGATATCAAAGTCTACCATTTCTAACTTTACAAGATCTGCTGAGGTGACTTTCTGAGAGACTGTGACAGGGCAATTTTTGTATACCCGTCTAGCTATAACTGGGTCACTAACTGGAATAGAGACTGAGAAGGGTTCTGAGAGAGTTTCTTGACTAACACTGAAGCTCACTGCTATATATGGAGTTACAAAGGAAAGAGTAGCCCCTGGATCTAACAGAGCATAAACATCTAAATGAAAGACTTGTAACGTACCAGTAACCACATCAGGAGAATCTTCCTGATCCTAGCGAGCCTGGAGAGCATACAACCTATTCTGGAACTGACCGCCACCTGTACTAGATGAAGTACCCTGCTGAGTTGGGCAACCTGCTTGTGCTACTGAAGCTATAAACTGAGCCCTACTATTGTTACCTCCTTGTCCCTGTTTAGAAGAAGGGCAATCCCTCAACCTGTGACCAGCTGACTACACCCAAAACATCCTTCCTTGCCTGCAAGACACTCGCCCGAATGGTTCTTACCACACTTAGGACAAGTTGGGTAGGTTCTGTTACCTGAAACACTCCCCTGAGACTTAGAGCTTGATGCCCTACCTTTCTGATCTTGTCGAAACCTGGGGGATGGAGCACTAGCTGTTGAAGGTGCTGGAGCTGAAGACCTTTACTGAAACTGTGAGCGATTTCCACCACCTGATTTCTTCTGAGAGTACTCATAGTTGCATGTTCTAGCTTTCTTGTTATCCTTAGCATGTTCCCTAAGCTTATCTCCCTCAACCTGCTGAGCATGAGTCATGAGCCTAGAGATACTCATATCCTCCAACAACATAGCATTTCTGCACTCTATCTTTACCAAGTCAGATACCCCAAATAGGAACTTACTCATTTGTTCCCTGGGATCGGCAACCATATGTGGAGCATACCTGGAGAGCTGGGTAAACTTAAGTCCGTACTCTTGGACTGACATAGAACCTTGTCTCAAATTCATGAATTCCTGAGCCTTGGCCTCCATTAACTCTCTTGGGAATAACCTGTCCAGAAAAGCTCTGGTAAAACACTCCCAAGTCACAGGGGCTGCATTCTCACCCTTGTTATCATTCCACTTCGTGAACCATATGTGAGCCACATCCTTAAGCTGGTAGGACGCCAACTCTACCCTATCATTTTCAGTCACTTGCATCACTCCAAAGATCTTCTTGACCTCATCAATAAAGTTCTGGGGGTCTTCACCAACTTGTGACCCTAGAAACTCAGGCGGACTCATCCTAACAAAATCAGGGACCCTAGCTGCCACTGATCCACCACTAGCATTTGCAGGAACTAGAACTGGAACCAACTGATTGTTCTGGTTGGCTACACTTTAGGCCAAAGTTGGATAGCATTCTGAAACTCTGCATTCGAAACCTCATGGTCTAGGACTGGAGGAACTGCATTAGTGTTACGGGCATTAGCATTCCTTGTGTAAGCTCTACGAGGAGGCATGATCTGAAACACATAACGTCGAGTTAGAAAGGAGATCATACCCACGCACGATAAGAATAATAAGAAAGCAAAGTTTTTACTAAAACACTTCGTAGCCTCCCCCTCATAGGTGTGGCGTGCTTCACACTCATGAAAGGGACTCTACTTAGTGAGGCTTTTCAGACATCCTAGGACTCCTAAACCTAATGCTCTGATACCAAGTTTGTCATGCCCCGAGGCTACCCCATTGACGTAAACATGGGACCTAGGATCATGAGTGACCCCAAGCTAACCCTAAGCTGGCATATCATAAGCATACTAACGTAAACTGTGATAAGAAATACTGTGCGGAAACTTAAAACCATAATTAACTGAAATGATAGGGAATACCCAATACTATCTGAATATAAAACACTATGATTTTAATAACAACTGGAAGATCAAACTCAAAACTAAAACTGAATCTAACTATGTCTGAATAAAAGCCTCTAACTGACTAGAGATGTTGGGACATGCCCTCAGCTAACTCTAGCAAAACTGAAACTGAAATGAAAGATTGAATAAATAAGAAACATGTCTATCATCCTTGAAGAATGAGGACTCACTAATGATACTGCTGAATACAGATAAGGAACCGATCTACACATGATCTGAATATTGAGGACCTGAACCTACATCACGAAAAGATGTAGCGCAGATTATGCGTCAGTACTTGAAAGGTACTGAGCATGCAGGATAGGATAAAGTTGAACAAATATATATAGCTGAACAAAGCATACTGAGCAATAATATAAACTAAACATGATAAAGATATTGAGATATACTGAAAGTGAACTAAACTGAATGCAATGACCAAGTACATAACATGTTGAAACTTAATGCTGAAATATAACTGAAGACCTAGTCAAATGCGCTGAAGTCTAACTGTGGGAGCTACTATTAACCAACATAAAAACCACGTGAGCTAACCGTGGAGTCCGATGTATACGCCCCATTGAGAGGACCCAATATACCTTGCCAGGGGTATAAAGGCATGACTAGCGTGATCACTAAATATAATGCCCACTGAGGGGACTTATAATCCTATAGGGGCACGTAGTTCTGGGACTATGAGGGTGACTGACCCTAGTCCAACTCGGTGTTAAGCCTACTCCCAACTGGAAATGTGTACAATACAACATAACTGAAATATACTGGATAGATCAATATTCTTACATGCTAACTGAAAATGCAACATTAAGTACTGATAATGAAACATTCAAAATTTGAGGCATGTATATCTGTTTATTTATCCTGACTAGTGTAATTCATGAACTAAACGAATCTACACCACTAGGGTTCCGAATTTCATGCAAGGAACTAAGCAACATTGTTACGAAAACATGATAATCTGATTAGGAATACTCTAACAGCTAAATCATAACAATTATCTGAAGTTCTAGAAACCCTAGGTCTAAGCAATATTTAGGGAATCAATATTTTGACTAAAATATAGGGACCTAATGGGTGAAAGGAACCCACTAGTGAAATCCCACATACCTGATGACGAATTCCACAGAGAAATCTTTCAATTTCGGGGTTAGAACCAAGGAAAACTTATTGCGTTCTTGGAAAGGGTTTGGTCGACTGTTTCTTCTCCTTTTTCTCTAGTTTGATCAATTTTTAAAGAATGAATTGATTAGGGTAAGTTCTGATTAAGTTACTAGGCTCAAACTAACCAAAACTATGTAGTTTAGGGGTTAAATGACGTAGTTTAGGTGCCCAACGCATAGGGAAAAAACCAAACGACCCCTAACTTAAAAGCTATCGGGGCCACCGATGGGCATGACCGATGGACCGTGGACTGACCGACGGTCCGTCCTGTCAACCATCGATTGGCTTCAGAGACTGGGTTCTGGGGGGTCTGAACCACAGCCTGGACCACGGACCCTGGTCTGACCTACGATCTGTAGGTCCTGGCGTAGGTCCAGACTTTGCTGAATTTTTTCTGGGGTTCTGGGGAGGGTGTTGCAATTGGCCAACCACGGACCCCACCTACGGTCTGTGGGTCAACCTACGGTCGGTAGGTGGCCTCCGTTGGTGGCGCCTGCAACTTCTGAAAGTCTGTAATTTTATCCTTTTTGAATCTGGGGTGTTACATGTTTACTTCCCGTCTTATTTGTCTTAAATTGGTTACCCAAATCCCCCCATTGGATAATAATCGTTGAAACTTTGTGATTTGTTTTAATGTTGCAAAAACGTAATCTCTACAAACAATTAGGACACATCATTACTTCTTAATTGAATTCTCTAATGTATCACTCTCTGTGGGGTCGACCCCAACTCTTAGTTGGGTTTATACTTGTTTGTGACCGCCTACACTTAGAATTGGATGAAGTGTAGTTGAGCGTTATCAGCAACCTACAAATATCAGATGCTAGAATTGAGCGTGTACTCTCAACACATAAATTCAAACATGAAAATTAGACTAAACCCATTTCATAAATGTGAAGAATGGAATCAAATACAAAAGAAATAGAATGAGGAATCAAAGACCCAAAGGAATTGTCTATTTTTAGCACAAAACCTCAACCTCAATTAGCAATTACACCCACTGGGCGGACCTTGCAAAAGCAGATGGGAGTTCATAAAAGCGAACATCGCAAAAGAGATACTCCTAATGCTTAAGCAAACTCTGCCAATTTTGGCCAGTTCGCAAAAGCGACGCCCGTGTGTTCGCTTAAGCAATCATTTTTTGTGAGTTGACCTTTCGCAAAGGTGATTCCTCCCCCACAGGTGTGACATCAGGGGCTCATTTATTGCCAAGTTCAGCTCTTTTTTAGCTTTTGTGCATCATTTTCCTTTTAGCAACAAACACTTGAAATAAACACAATTCAAAGGATAATTAGCCTCTTTCTCTACTTGAGAGCCGCAAAATCACAAGAAAAGAGCCTCAAATGAGTGCAAATCAACCACTCATCAACACCCCCAACTTATAACTTTGTTTTTCCTCAAGAAAAACAAAATTTGAAACAGAAGAGAAACTCAATTTAAGTACAACACTCTTCTACTTCAACTAAGGATCATGTTCATGGCTTTGGTTGGTACTAATAATTAGCAAGAAAGCAAGTGATTTCCATTCCAAGCACTCCCTCAAGTTCAAGCACAATTTCAAAACTCAAAGAATTTTCAAGAATGATTAAGCGGCAACAAGAATCCTCAAGAAATGACTTACAATAACTAGTCAACTAACAACTTTCCTTAAGTCAATTTTGGAATATATCAACTTCACCAATCCATCCTAGTTTTCATGCCCTCACAAGAAAAGAAATGTCCCAAAAAAGCACTGATGAGTGGTAGATTTACACTCATCTGAGGCTTATTTAGCTCAATAATTAGTGTCCTCAATGCCTAATTATGTAATATTATAATGATATTTTAATGATTTGCTGCTATGAAGGCTAAAGGACAAGGCAAGGATGAATATTTGAAAGAATGACCAAAAATGTAAAAAAAAAGTGTAAACTACACACTGATGATTACCAAACAAGAAAGGAGAATCTTCTATTGAGCATGACCTTGCCAAATCGACCGCGCACAACACTTGTATTTATTGAGGCAGGTCGGCAGCTTCCAAAGGAAAAAGTGAATTGCCGAATAAGAAAGAGTGAACATGTTGACTATCACCAAAAGTGACTATACAAGGAGAAAAATTGAAGGTTCGAAAGGTGAACTAAGGTGGTACTCGGTGATACACCAAATGTGAACCAACTGAGGTTAAAATACCTGAAGCCTAGAGTAAGAAAAGGCAAGCTGGAGAGCAATTGATGATCCGCCCATTGTGATAAGTGAGCCTGACTAATGTCACCTAATGGGTAGCGTATAGAGTTTTGGTTAAAATTTTGGGAAACTATAAACAACCCAAATGAGAGGAAAAAAGAGAGAGTATGTGAGTTGCAATAGTTTTTGGTGTATGAACAAGTGAGGAGAGAAAAATATTTTACCTTGTGAAGAACACTTTCTAGTTTTTGGGGTTTTTGACTTTGATCTTGAAATTGACAAATCAAAGTTAGATACAAAATGGATTTCCTTGTAATTGCTTAATTTCATGTTACCCATGGTTGCTTTCATGAAAGGTATTATTTCTTTGTTTTTTTGTGATGGGTGACTAAAACCCCAAGATCTAGGGGTGCAATTATGGGGTTGGATGTTGATTTAATGTAGTGGGTATTGTGTTATGCTCTATTTTTTTTTGTTCATACATAAATTTGGGCTAATTAGCATGGGGGTTAACGTATGGGTTAAGGTTGCAAACTTAATTCCTACTTTCGATCTCCAATCGATGCTCAAAAGAGATTGATTGGAGTGGGTAATTAGTCTGATACTAGCAATTTAGGTTTGATGTTTGTAACTTGCTTGAAAATAGAGGTTATGGGTCGGATCTATTTGCCCTATTTTTGAATTGAAAAAGAAAACAAAGCAAGGTATTGTGTTGTTTAGTATAGTATATAGATGAGACCGAAAGGAGATTATATGCAAGGATGTTATGAGATCAAAAGAAGATTAGTGTCATTAAAGATGACCCAGCATATTCATGAATGTTCATTACTATAGAGCAACACAATTACCCCTATGTGACATTAATTTCCAATCCCCGCACCCCTAGATTACTTGTTACTTCTTGAATTTTCTGAAATTTAAGTTTAATTGTGACCATTTATAACCAAATTCTTTTATTAAATTGGTGGAATCATCCATCCACTTTTTTCACTACTATGAATGAAATGATTTTACAATCTAAATTTCTTGATAGAATTTTCTACGATATACCATTCTCTGTGGGATTCGACCCTGACTCTTAGTTGGGTATTTTTATTAACGATAACCACTGTCTCTTTTAATTTGTTTTGAAGAGCATATTTGAGCATTATCAAAAATGGCGCCGCAGACGGGGAATGATGGTTGAGAATTCTATTTGAGAAATTAGTTTATAAATTTGTTTAGTTGTAGTATATTGTTGTTGGCTGATTTGAAGGTCTAATATAATGAGTGACCATGTTAGTGACAACAATAGTCACTACAGTTAAAACGACTACATGGGTGACTTGAATGATATGCATAAGAATATTGTTCAAACCATGAGAGCCATCTGAATACCTCTTACAACCGGGAGGGCTATGTTTCATGTAACCAGAACAATGTTACAATTGCTCCGACTAAGAGGAATGTTTGGGGGTTTAGCTCATGAAGATCTCCATGAACACCTTCAAAAAATTTGGAGGTCTGTGGACCGTTTGTGTTCAAAAACATCTCACAAGAGTCCGTGAGGTTGAGGTTATTCCTTTTCTCTTTGACAGGTGAAGTTACAAGATAGTTGGCAGAATTTCCAAATGACTCTATCACTTCTTGGGAGGAGTTGAATCAAGCTTTCATGGAGAGATTCTTTCCCCCCTCGAAGATGGTGAAACTTAGAACCCAAATCCAAAATTTCAAGCGCATTGGAGGTGAACCTCCACACGAGACTTGGTTGCGATTCAAGAAACTACTGTTGCAACGACTAACACATGGTGTTCTAGACAACTTGTTGCTACAATACTTCTATTGTAGCCTTGATTCAGTCAATAAAGGTGTGGTTGATCAGTTAGTCCAAGGAGGATTAATAAGATAACCATATGACATGGCAGCTTTGTTGCTAGATGATATGACCAAAGTTAACCGAGCATGGCATACTAGAGAATATCAAGTGTCTACTCTAAAACTGAGCTTGAGCAAAGAACACATCGAGAAGGACAATTAACATGATGAAAACATGGCTAAAATGATGACCCAACTCAGTTTGTTGTCCAAACATGTCATGGGAGGTGGACTTAAATCAGTGAATGTGGTTGGAACTAATAGTGGGCAGTGCCCGGATGATGCCAAGTTCGAGGCATTATACAATGAAGAAGTTCAATAATTGGGAAACCCAATGGGGGGTTCTCACCCAAATTACCAATGACAAAGTAGGAACCAAGGTTGGAACAATGCTCGATAAAATGGTTGGAAAGATTGACAAGGTTGAAATTGGAGAGATAGGGAGGCTGACAAAGATAGATATGTTCCTCCTCATGATCTTCAACGACCAAAGGACCCAGCTGGGCTAGAAGGAAATTGAACCAAGGAAATGCTCACAAGGTTCTTCACTAAGGTTGAAGGATCTGACAAAGTGTTGAAGGAATTGAAAAATGACTTTTCCACTTTATCTCAAACGGTAACCTCTCATTCGGTATGTATCAAGCAATTGGAGACCCAATTATTCCAAATCTCCACTCATCTCAATCCAAGGCAAAAGGGAACGTTGCCTATTCACACTGTCCCAAATCCCAAAAATGAATGTTGAGGAAATGAGAACTATGTCGTGCCAAGACGTTAAATAAGGTCATTCTTGGGAGGCAACCCAAGTCTTTACTTTAATTTTATTGCATTCAATAACGTGTGTTGTGACTACAGGTTGAAACTAAGTCAAAATATTGAAAAAGAAGCATTAGGCGATGCCAAAACGAGCACGACGATCCACTGAAGGCATTGTTCAGTCTCATTCTTGTCTGCCTTCTAAGCTAGAAAATATGGAAAGTGTACTATCCATTTCGGCGATCTGAGCTCCAAAATCCAATTTACCAAAGCACACTATGCGGACTCTATTGGATCCACCGAATTAGCCTTCAGGTTTGGTGTTCGTTCAGGCATTTTCGGCAAGCTTCAGCTCCAGTTGGTGATTCGCTAAATACACTCAGTGACATTAGTCATGAACGTCGAGTGTGCCTAGTATAAAAATGTCAAGGGTCTTTTCAAATCCAAAAAAGAAAACACTTTGAAATTATTGAGATCTTTTCTTCCCTTTTTCTTGAAATATCTTATTTGAGTATGTGATCATCCTTAGTGTGTGATTGTTTAGTGCGTGGAGTGCATTTTCTTCATAGATCAGTCGACCCAACCCTATTCTCCTCTATTTTTGAGTTTCGCTTTCTTGTTGAGGTTGGTTTTCGATTTTCATTATGCATTCTGAGCCTTATATTGTGTTTTATGAATGGGCTATAGGCCATGTGATGCATGTGATTGTTTGATTTCGATGGGTAGTACTATTATGATTGTATTGAACTATGCCCATGAATTGATTGCTTGTGTTTTTTCCTAGAAATTGCTAAACTTATTTGTGTTAGTTAAATGTTAATATTGAACCCTTAAAATCAGTGGGTCTTAGTTAAATTTGATGTGGGTGAAGTATGAGTAGCCCAGTGTTGATCGGATTGCATGACTTTTTCCAATGATAGAAAGAGTGACGACTTTCTTAAGGGCAAATCGTCAATTTGAGCAATACTTTGTGATAATTAGGAAAAGTCTAAGTACCCATGGGTAGATAAGCATGTGGGTGGATTGTAATGATGTTGGGAAACTTGATTTGTTGAGTATGTTGGGTTTGTCAGTAAAATTTAGGCACTGGGCTGAACACCTCCTGTTTGGCGGGCTTGTCTTAGCTCACCAAGGTAGTTAGGCGAATCGCCGAGTAAGCCCAAGCTCGCCTTCTTGAGTGAATATATGACATTTGGTACTGTCTCATTCGGTGAGCTTGTCTTAGTTCACCGAACCCACTTGGCGTATCACCGAATGAGAGTTGACATCGCCATTGATGCCTGTTTCTTTTTATTTTACACTTTCAGTTTCGGCGGACTTCTCTTAGCTCACTGAAACCAACTCAGCAAATCACCGAATTGGACTTCACTCTGCCCATTATGCCTGCATTCTTTGATAATCTTTTCTATCAAATTGGGCGAGCTCACCGGAGCTCGCCCTTCCTGTTAGGCAGATCACATTCTCATTAGGCGAGCCTCAGGACATTTTTGAACTTTGCTTTCAATTGAATTTGATTTCAACTAACCTTCACCAATTAGATGTTTAAATGCTTGTCCTTTGTAGGTGATGGCTAAGACAAAGGTCAAGCAGATAATTTCTTCAGACACGGAGTCAGACAAGAACTCTTCTCCTCATCCCCATCCTCTAAAAAAGGCATAGCGGTGTCACCATTAATGAGCCATATGAGGGTCCTTGTCCACAACAAGCCATTCCGCATAGTCCTACGAGTGTGGGTTAGAGACCACAGAAACATATTGCCACAAAACGAACAAATATTCGTTCTAACTTGGCATCACCTCTTTAGGGTCCAACACATGCCTCTCGGGTTCTCCCTATAATAGCTCCAAAGCCCCTTAATAGGCTCAAGGAGGATGGATAATAGACTATTCTCTAGGAGAAAAGGCTCTCAATTGATGGGGTAGTGAGTGATTACCCGACCATATGGGAGACTATCAAGTTTCAACGGTTTGAATAGTTCACAAAACTTAGGCAACCATATGTGCGAAAGTGGATCAGGGAAATTTATGACGCCTATGCCAAGGCTCTACCTAAGAAGAGAAAGGGCACAATCTGGAAACCCTTAGAAGAAGTACAGGTATGTGGCAAGTAAGTGCAATGTGATTCTAGTGCTATAAATAATGTTCTTGGTACCAAAGGTAACTCAACTGATAGATTCCAGCTTCGGATGAAATTCAAGTTGGATGCCCACAAGGAGTGGCTAGCACTACTTATTGCAGATTCATCTCCTCCATGGATAGTAGAAGGAGCAAAAATTGAAAAGAAAGACATGAATGTGGTAGACCTTTATTGGTTTGGATTCATTAGAAACAACCTAATGTCGTCTCAAAATGAGTCCATCCTCGTGCTTCCAAAAGTTGTGCTAGTGGGGTGTATCATTGACCAGATTGAACCTAATGTCGAGTACATTATTGTGGTGGAGATTCTTATGAGGGCCATGGAAGAAGAAATCTCCCTTCCATTCGTAGTCCTTCTTACCAAGCTTTGTGAGAAAGCGGGAGTTCCCTTACAGGGGAAATCTGATGTGCAGATCACACCGTCCTCTTCCAACGACATCCGGTGGATTGAGGCTAATTACTTATGGGACGACGCGGCTTGGAGGAAGCTGCCAGCACTAGACACCACGCCCGTAGTTCATCCAGCTGCATTTTCTTTTGAGGCCACCACACATTTTCCTTATGTGGAGTAGGCAGGTATATCTTCCACTGTGCCTCCTACTCCTGCTACTTCTGTTACTAGTGTTATTGTTGTGCCTTCCCCAGTTCCTACTCCCCATCCCCTTTGAACCAGGCCTTGATTTATCAAATGGGCAGTCTTTCCTGGTGTGCGGATGTTCGCGCCGCCAGGGTTAAAAAATACATGCCCAAGCTGATTGATAGGGCAATTGAGAAGGCAATGGCCCCTTTGAGGAATAGAGTGACCAAATGTGAGGGGTTAATTGAATCCCACAGTGTGAGGTTGGAAAACCTCATTGCTAGGTTAGAGGCCTAAGAGAAGGCTAAGGGTAGTTCTGATGTGCTTTAGAAATTCTTACGGATCGTACTGGTCAACCGTAGGTCGAGTTACTTGGACATAAAACATGACCAACTTCCTACAACACCAATCTACTGACCATCTAACTTTCTACAGTCTGTAGACCTCAACTTTAACCTAAAATTTTACTAATTTTGGATTACCCCCACGAAACCCATCTACGACTCATCATGTTCATTCGTAAGTCAAATTCAAAAAACTCAACTCCAGTTCTACGGTTCCCTTCCTACGGCCCGTAGGACTTCCTACAATTTGTAGGTCTGTCTCGTAGACCACTAGTAATTGTTAAATCTGCACTTTTCTTTTCCCTTTCAACTTTCTAATTTCTGAGGTGTTACAGGTCTTGTTCATGGAGAAGCCCTAGCTTCCTCCATCATGGGCTCATCTTTAGAGGTCATGGGCATGTTTCCTGTCATCATGTTCATATCCACCCAAAGAGTTTTAAGGCGTTTCAAAAACATCAACTCGTTTCCACAACTTGTTTACCTTGTCTTCCAACCTCTTCATGGCATTTTTTGCCGCATTGTTTATCCTCTTGGGTAATGCCTTGGCAAGCGGAGTAAGTTGGTGCTCATTTCATAAGTTAACTCCACCAACTTCAGGTTAGCACTCTTTCTGAGAGTGAATGGATGAGGAGTTTGGATCGGCCCTATGTCCTCCTCATCAAAGGCATTTCCCGACTCACCGGGAGTAGGTTCATCCTATGTTGGTTCCTCTTTAAACGTACCAAATTACTTCATCCTCCTCTATTTGCTTATAGGGGATTCAACATCCATAGTTGGGGTAGCAACATCGGTTGGAAAAATGGAATATCTGCAATTTCACAAAGCTTGCATATTAAGACCAGGAATGGCATAACAAGGTTCGTTTGACAAGATTTCCTTCTCATTTGGACCCCAACTAGTTCCCCATAGTTGATGTAAATGTCAGATATGATGTATGAAATGAGAATAACAACTTTTGTGGGTACTCTTTGATAATTTTTATAAGGAATGATTCGGGCACACACAAAGTCAAGCCATAGTTTGGCTTCAAATGTCAAGTTTTTCCGCTAATCTCACCACCCATGGTGGCCTAAGAAGGCATACTTTGAGCAATGATATTGGCAACCCATTGGAATTGACTACTTTTAAAAGCAATCTTCTCAGCATACACAAAACAAGGGGAAATAGGATCGTCCCAAAATAATAAATCGATTACAACCACGATAATATCAATCTCTACACCCCTCACTCGAATCGATAACAAGCAGGGTAAATCTTCCACTTTTCCTTTTAGCTTCAACGACTCTTGTTTCTCTTGGTATGAGGCATAATATTCAAACACATGCTCAAAGTAATATGCCCTTGGTACATGCACTAGAGGGTTCCAACCTCTTTCGTGAATTGAATGAACAATGGAAGAAAACTCATTAACCAACCATTTCAAATCAAATTTCTTTTCCGATGTAATTGTCGGGGTGATTTTGTACAAGGTGTAATAATTCTTCATTCCCTATACACTAAATTTTATGTTTTCTTTATCAACCTCTGAGGCTTGGGAACCCCTACTTTTGCATTTTCCCTTAGAAGGAGTTACTTTCCACACATGTTTGTCAGCAACATGATTCTATGAGTTATGATCAACAAAAAGAGTATGATACAAACACTAAAAACTACATATTTTTTGTATTTTTCATTGAGATAAGAAATAAAAGACTAAAAGAAGTTAACAACGTAAAATGACTAGGATGAAAAAAAGTAAAAATTTAAGTTACAATAGCATCGGCGTTGGATCGACAGTTCATAATTGCAAAATTGTTCACTGCCAATTCAAATGTTGGATACAAATAGTAGCCTAGCAAAAATCTAGGAAAGTAGGTGAAACGTCAAGTTAAGTCAATGAAATTTTAATATTCGAACTCAACCGACATTGCACGTGTAAAACGTAGGGCAACCTCCGCTCCGCACCACTTCACACCAGTGACCACTTTAATCAAAATAGTCTGATTTCATATCAACAATACGACAAATGTATCTTATAGGTACTCAGACTTCCCTAAAAGATTGACAGAGCAATTTTATACTAACTTTATGGTTTCCCTTAGAAGGACTCATCTCGTCTATCATTGAGAATCGTCAAACAACATAAGCACATATTCAAGGCAAATATTCTACTCATTCGCAACACAAATCTTCAGTAAAAATCAGTTCAAAGCATTCTTACCACAACTATAGATGCTACTCACATGATATTTCAATCGAAAATCAAAGAATTCACATAATGATAAATTTACCCTTAGGAATGATGTCACTCAATCCATCATAGAGCTAATTCACGCACTACGTAAACTCAAATGAGTTACTCAAACTTCACTCCCCAGCTAAACTTTCAAGCATTCTAACAAAATTTTCAACATACATATCTACCCAATCAAGCATATTCAATCTAGATCTGTCCATTAGACACACAAAAATCCATTTTCATGAAACCAAAATGAAACTCCAATCACAAAGGGGTTTGGGGAAATCATTTAAGAATGAAATTATTTGCAAAATATGTAATTAAAGCTTGAAACTAAAATAAATAGAGCAACATACAAAATTAGTTGAAGAAGGTAGTGAACCTTAAGATTGGAGTCCTCAAATGGAGCTCTTGCATTTTGACAGCAAAGGGTTTTTAAAACTTGCAAATCGGAACTATGAGAGAAGAGATGGAGTTTGTGTGAGGATGATGTCAGAAATGGTAGGTTTTATAAGAGGAAAATGGAGGTTGGAAGTTGGAGAGTGTATGGAGAAGTGGAGAGGTTAGGAAAAGGGAGTAGGAAAAGTGGAAAGTAAATAAGGAAGGAGAAGGTTTTTTCAATCCTTTATTCTTTTCATTCGATCAAAATCCCAATTTTTGGATCTCCAATGAGTCAAAATTAAAAACTCTTCAGTCATACCTGACTTGCATTGGATCGGTGTTTCTCCAATGCTACCTGCGAGATGTTGGTTCAGTGTAGAAGCCAAATCTTCAATCATTTTCTTAACAGTGCACTGTTTTTCACCAGCATTAGACCGACATTGTACAATTAAGAATTGGTGGTCTTCTGGTCTGGCCCAGGTACAACCTTTTCTTTCCAGTTCACTGTTTAACACCTGCGACAAACCGATATTGGATGGTTTGAAACTGGAATTTTGCTAGTCTAGTGTCGATGGACATGACGACCGATTTTACGATTACACACTTCACATCTTTTCACATCCCTAAAATAAACCAAAAACAATAAGAAGTGAAGTAAAAAGAAATTTAAAGACACTTGGATTACATCCTAAAAAAGGATTGATTTAATGGCACAGCATGACACAAATAACTCATTTATCAATCGATGTCCAGTGGTACCACTTCTTCACATGGACCTTTAACCAGTTTGTCCATGGATTCAAGTAGTGATACCACTCTAGACTCATCTAGTGGCGTCATCGGCTTGAACCCATTAAACATTACCTCATCACTTCCAACTCTAAACTTGAACTCTCCTAGCTCCACATACACTAAAGCATGCCTCGTGGTCAAAAATGATCATACTAAGATTATAGGCACCTCAATATCAATGTCACAATCCAACACCACAAAATCATCCAAGAGAATAAACTTATCTACTTTGAAAAGATGTCAAATAAAAGCCCAACCGGCCTCTTTATAAAGTGATCTGCCATTAACAACCTCAAAGGAAAGGGCTTAGGATCCCTTAGACCCAACTTCTTGAAAATCACAAGAGCATTCAATTGATACTTTCCCTGAGGTCACAAAATTCTTTTTTAGAGATTTACACCTCGATGGTGTATCAATCACCCTATTTTTCTTCAAAAACTCCTTCATAAACTTTACATACCTTGGTATTTTCAAGAGAGCATCAACCAACGGTATGTTCATAGACAACTTGCTAAACAATTTTAAAAAAATGTTTGAATTAGTTGTCCTCTTTCTTCTTCATCAATATTTGAGGATATGGAGTAGGACTGTAGCACCTCGTAATTGGTACGTCGAAGTGGAAAAGGAAAAGTTGTATTTTTTACTACTGATTCTATTCTTATGGGGCCTGTTTACTGATTATTTAAGGTTCTAAGGTCCGTTGAAGTTTCTACATTCTGTAGAAGATAGTCGTAGAAAGTGGTCCTGGAAGTTGGATTTTTAGAGTTTTTGAAATTTTTCCACGAACCACTAGGACGGTTCGTAGAAGGTTCTATGGCCCGAAGGAAGGGGTTCCACATGTAGTAAAAATTTGATTGACCTTAGGATCTACAGATAGTGTCTACAGCCCATAGAAGTTTCTATGGAGAATCGGAACCATTCATGGATATTGATTAAATTCCAGGCCTCTAGTACTTATTATACGGATGACCACTTATATAGGCTGTCGGTCAGTCCGTAGGTCTCTCCCAAAAAAATTTAAGTTAGGGTCATCTGGATCTTTTCCTACCCTTTTAGCTCCTAAACTACATCGTTTTTGTCCTATAACTAAACCATATACCTGATTTTACTCTTACAAATCTACCATTCACCAAAACTCACAAAATTCTCTCAAGGTTTTCTCTCCAATTCTCTCTTAAGGCTCCCAAGGAAAAGTTGGAATTTATTCATTCTTCAAGAATTTCTCTTCCATCCTTAGGGATATTTTTGGCAAGGTATGTGTTAAGTTCATCAATAGATTCTCTTCATTCATTAAGTCCCAAAGATTTCTCCAAATCTCTTTATGATTCAATCCAAATTCTAGGGCTTTGCATATATCTTAATAGGTTCAATTGTTTATGGCTAAATTAAATCTATATGATCTTATTATGCATGAATTAAGTTATATTTCATGTTTTTGATGAATTCCATTTGAACAAATGAAATATTCTTATGATTATGAACTATATTGTAATTGTGGATTATGGATGGAATATTGAATTGAAGAACATATGAATCTAAGATGTTTAATTTATATCTTCATGAATCCATGCTTTGTGTGTGATTAAGTATGATATCAAGCTTTGATTTCATGTATACATTATAAATTGAGAAGAGTAAGACCTAAAGGATGCTTTTGAATAAAGTGTCAAGATGTTGTTAATGAACTAGTTTGCTTTAGATTGAAGTATTCTTAATGTAAAATATGATCATGATCTGGATCTTAGATAAGTGTCTTTATGAACAAGTTATGAAATCATGATATGTTGTGGAGCTACTCTTAAGAATAATGCATTAATTACATGCGGAGTTGTACTTAGCACCAAGCGGAATTCCGGTGATTACCCATATCCCATAAACTACGTGCCACCATAGATATAGGCCGAATGTTCATGAATCTAAGGAGAATAGAGGCAATTACCTAGTCTCTGAATGCTTTTGTTCTTTAAAGGGACTAGTGGTGAGTAACCAAGTCTCAAAGTTATGAGAAATGATCCTTTGTGTCCTAGCAAGATATATTGGGACCTCTTCCATGGGGTAGTACATTTAACTTCATGGTTAGCTCCCATGTTTATATGTCGGTTAGTAGTCTCTCCAATACACTAAAGTTAAATGGTTAAACTTACAACAAGATCTTCATTATTTGGTATTGACCTTATTCTCATGATTTATGACTCTAGCTTATCAAGATGTGGTATTGTATTACTTGGTCATGGAGTATTACATTCTTAAACTTATCTTGATTTATGATTAATTTTTTATGCATGTTTCCCCATATTAAGTACATTCAGAATACTAATGCATATTGTGCCTATATTGTTTAAGAATATTGTTTGACACTTTTCCACTCGATCGTGGCTAGATTGGATCTATCAGTGGTGCTTACTAGTGATGAGTCCTCATGGTTCGAGGGATGGATCCCCTTTTATCATTTTATTTCTTCACATCATTTTAGTTTCAGATTTATTTTTTATTTAAGGAGTTGTCCTAGCCACATCTATGTAGTAAAGGCTTATGTCAGACTTGGTTATTTTCTGCAAACTCAAGATTTGTATTAAGGTTCTCTCATGTTGAGATATTAAGATTTATACTTATTTAGCTTTATGATTGATTTAATATATTACTTATTTATTCATAGTGTCATGCTTTAGTCAAGTGGCTTGTTTAGGGCCACTCACGGTCCTATTTGTCATGCCACGTCTAGGCTAAACGTTGGGTTGTGAAGAACTTGGTATTCAATGTATCAGGTTTTTAAAAAGGTCCTAGGAAGTCTAATTAGCCGCGTCGAGTAGAGTCTTATTCATAAGTGTGAAGCATGCCACATTTATAAATAGGAGGGAACAAAGCGTTTAGGAAACTTCACTTCTTTCGTTACTCTAAAGTCGTGCCATAAAGTTTATCTCTATAAAAGCCTCCCTCTCCTAACCCTTGTTCTGTACTTTTCAGAATATGCCTTCACAAAGGAATCTCGTGAGAATGAATGTTGGTGAAAATATGGAGCCCGAGGTTCCTCAAGTGTCGGTCGACCCTTTCGTAGAGCAAGTATCTCATAATGATTTTAGAGCTTCTTTCCAAGTGTTGGATTAAGCTATGACTGTCCAAGCTAATAGAGAAGTTGTTACTCCCATGAACCCAACAGTGGGTACGACGGTGACAAGGGTAAGCGATGTTACTAGGATGAATCCCCCGGAGTTCTATGGGTCCAAAGTTGAGGAAGATCCCTAAGAGTTCATCGAGGAAATCCACAAGATCGTAGATATTATGGGTATTACACTAGTGGAAAAGATGGACCTGGCCGCTTACCAACATTAGGCTGTTTCTCAAGTGTAGTTTAATCAGTGGAAGGAAGAGAGTGCAATGATACGAGTCCTCTAGATAGGGAGAAATTTAAAGGGGAGTTTCTTGATATGTTATTTACTTTGGAGATGAGGGAAGAGAAAATGTTAGAGTTCATCAACCTTTGACAAGGGAATATGAGTGTCCAAGAGTATGCATTGAAGTTCACCCAATTATCAAAATATGTTCCTGCTATGGTTTCCCACTCGAGGGGAAAAGATGAGTAAGTTTGTGTCAGAAATATCTAAGATGGTGGTTAAAGAGAGTCAAAATGTTACGCTAATCAAAGAGATGGATATCTCTCATTTGATGATACATGCCCAACAAATTGAAGAAGAAAAACTTAATAAGAAGGCTAGGGATTCAAAGAGGGCAGGAATGGATAATTGTGATTTCTCGCATTCGAGATCCAGTGGAAAGAATCGTTCTCAAGAATTCAACAAAGATAGGGTATCTAACCCTAAGTCTCAAGGTAATGAATCTAGTGGATTTGTTCGATGAGTGTCGGATGTGTGGAAAGAGTCATCTGGGAGATTGTCTAGCCGGTTCTAATACATGTTTTAGTTATGGAAAGATGGGCCATAAGATAAGGGATTGTCTTTGGGTTGCTAAGAATGACGGAGATAGTCGTCAATGGGATCAACCTTATTCTTCTTTAGGTGCTAGTAGTGGGCAGAAACAGAACAGTTTTTATGCTCGTCTAACTCGATAAGATCATGAGGCTTCATGGATGTGGAAACTGGTAAGTATGGGTCTATTTGTTTGTCGTTATGCATTACTTGATTTAGGTGCTTCATTGATTGTTGTGTGACTCCATGCATTGCTATTATGCTTAATGTCGATCTTGAAGTCCTCGTCGAAACATTTCAGCATTTACTCATATTAATGGTCTCGTGGTTGCTAGAATTTGGTGTTATGCTTGGTCTGAGGGAAATGGTTTCAGAAAAATTCTAGTGAGGCTTACTCCCAAGGGGGAGATGGTGTGCTTCATTGTTGAGGTCCTGTGTGTTGAATTTTTTTATTTTTGGAAGGGTTCCCTTTTTGTTATGGATTGATATGTGGGAGGTCGGAGCCAATGTGATATCCTAGAACCCCTATCTCTTTCATTTCCTTCAGTTTAAGCTTGGGGCATAAGTCCTCCTGGTTCACTCTTTCAGATTCATGTGCTTTAGTCACTCTCATGTTTCCATATGCATGCATCTTCATGAAAATTTAATTCTTGAGTTATGATTTAGCTTGATTGATTTCTCCTTGTTTATGTGCATTTTATGTGATTTGCATTCAGGATGGGTTTCTAGATCTCTTTCACTACTCTATTCATGCTAACTTGAGTCCTATTTGAGGAGGAATGTTCCAAAGGAGAGATATTGTAACACCTCAGAAATTGGTAAGTTGAAGTGGAAAAGGAAAAGTTGCATTTTTTATTATTGGTTCAATTCTTACGGGGCATGTGTATGGATCATAGAAGGTTCTACAGTCCGTAGAAGATAGTCGTAAGAAGTGGTCCAAGAAGTTGGATTTTTAGAGTTGTTGAACTTTTCCTACGAACCACCATGACGGTTTGTAGAAGGTTCTACGGTCCGTAAGAAATGGTTGTAGGGAGGGTTTCCAAACTTAGTGAAAAATTGATTGACCTTAGAATCTACGGAGAGTGTCTACAACACGTAGAAGTTTCTACGAACCGTAGGAACAGTTCATGGAAATTGATTAAATTTTAGGCCTCGAGTACTTGTTCCACGGACCGTAGGTCAGTCTGTAGGTCTCTTCCGGTAGTTTTTTAGTTAAGGTCATCTAGGTGTTTACTATCCTTTTAACTCCTAAACTATGTCATTGTGGCCCTATAACTAAACCCTATAACTGATTTTACTCTTAGAAATCTACCCATTCACCAAAACTAAAAAAAAAAAATCTCAAGGTTTTCTCTTCAATTCTCTCTCAAGGCTCCCAAGGAAAAGTTGGGGTTTCTTCAATCTTCAAATATTTCTCTTCCATCTTTAGGTTTTTGTTTAGCAAGGTATGTGGAAATTTCATCAATAGATTTTATTTCATCCATTGAGTCCCAAAGATTTCTCGAAATTTCTTTATGATTCAATCCAAATTCTAGGGTTTACATACTTCTTAATGGGCTCAATTATTTATGGTTAAATTAAATATATATATATGATCTTATTATGCATGAATTAAGTTGTATTGCATGTTTTTGATAAATTTCATATGAACCCATGCAATATGATTATGAACTATATTGTGTTTGTGGATTATGCTTGGAGATTATGCATGGAATACTGAATTGAAGAATTTATGAATCTAAGATGTTTAATTGATGTCTTCATGAACCCATGTTTTGTGTGTGTGATTAAGTATGAAATCAAGATTTGATGTCATGTATATATTATAAATTGAAAAGATTAAGATTTAAATGATGCTTTTGAATAAAGAGTCAACATGCTTTTAATGAACTAGGTTGCTTCCGATTGAAGTATTCTTAATGTGAAATATGATCAAAATCTGGATGCTTAGATAAGTGTCTTTATGAACAAGTTATGAATTCATGATATGTTATAGAACTACTCTTAAGAATAATACATTAATTCATGGGGAACTGTACTTAGCCCCGAATGGACTACTGGTGATTACTCATGTCCCATAAATTATGTGTCACTGTAGGTATAGGCTGAATGTTCATGAACCTAAGGAGAATAGAGGCGAGTACCAAGTCTCCGAATGTTTTTGGTGTTGAGAGGGACTAGTGGTGAGTAACCAAGTCTCGAAGTTATGAGAAATGATCTTTTATATTCTGGTAAGATATATTAGGCCCTCTTCGACAGGGTAGTACATTGAACTCCATGGTTATATGTAGGTTAATAGTCTCTTCCACACACTAAAGTGAAATGGTTTAAACTTAGAACAAGATCTCCATAATTTTTCATTGACCTTATTCTCATGAGATATGACTTTATCTTATCAAGATATGGTATTGTATTACTTGGTCATGCATTATTACGTTTTCAAACGTATCTTGATTTATGCTTAAGTTTTATGCTTGTTTTCCATATTCAGTACATTCAAAGTACATATGCATATTGTGACTATATGATTTTAAAATATAGTGTTTAACGCTTCTCCACCAGATTGTGGCTAGATTGGATCTATCGGTGCTTGATAGTGATGAGTCCTCATAGTTTAAGGGATAGATCACTTTTTATTAGTTTATTTCTTCACATCATTTTAGTTTCAGATTTATTCATGGTTTAGGGGTTTGTCCTAGTCACTACTATGTAGTAAAGGCTTATGTCAGACTTTGTTATATTTCGCAAACTCAAGCTTTATATTAAGGTTCTCTCATGTTGAGATATTATGATTAAGACTTCTTTAGCTTTATGATTGTTTTCATATTGTACTTCTTTATTCATAGTGTCATGCTTACATCAAGTTATTTGTTTAGGGCCTCTGGGGGTCCTATTCGTCATGTCACATATAGGGTGTACTTTGGGTCATGACAATGACACTTAGGCACATCACCCTTAGTGATTTCATTCCTCTCAACATCCACCACCATAATAGGAGGTTCATCCTCCTTCTCTTCTTCCTAACATACCTTATTACCATTCACACTATCATCATCAACCACAATTGGTATGAGTAAACTAAGCTTCACCCAGTCATCCAACTTTTCATTCACAACCCTCTTGGTTACAACATTGGCATTATCAAGCAACCTACCACTTCTAGTGAATATTACCATATAATGGACATCATTCTTAAGATTGGGAACAGTGTCACTAGGAAGCATATTTGGCCCTTAGATTCATTTATGTCGAGAGATATTTCATTTCAGATTCCAAATGTTTGATCGAAGCGGCGTGAGAGCTCAGGGTTTGAGTCAAATTTGATACATCGCTTTTGAGGTTATTAACCTCATTATCCATTGACTCGACCTTCTTTTGAACACGGTTCAATATATCTTCAATTTTTTAACTCACTAGGTCACTCATACTCGGTTGGTTGGATGGAGCTTCTGCATTTTATGGAGGCACATATAGATTTGAGCTTCAGTGATTGGACCTCTCATCCATTCTCGCACAACCTCCTTTACGCCACTGACCTTATCGATCTCTCCATTGACCATGACAGTCTCACCAACCTTGATTCTCTTCCCGGGGACTATAAGGACCTTGATTGGTGCCTTGGTACCCCAGTCCAGCACCCAACCCTTGGTTCGCCATATATCTCAATTTTTTCATCAAACAAAGCATTAGTAACCTCTTCTTCATGAGATGGTACACTATGTGATCTGGTGGCATTCACACTTGTCATTTTGGTGCCCAACGTGTGCTTGGCAAAGAGTTCTACTCATGTCATCATCTGTGCCATTAACTCATCTATTTCTTTCTTTTTTTCTCCTTATCTCATTCATAATACTTGTGGCATCTACACCAAAAGTCTACTCGGTGTCTCTTGTATGTTATGCCCTATTTTTTTGTCATACAATCAAGGAGGATGGTGGCAAAAACATAAGTAAGTTCCGTGATAGAACCTTTCGCTAGATTGTTTAATATGGATTTGTTGACCTCATCCAAAGAACGATAAAATAATTGTAGCAAAATTGCATCTATGATTTAGACACAATGAGACCTTCTTATTGAATCTCAACCACACTTCATGAATTTCTTCTCCCGATAGTTGATGAAAATTATTGATCTCATCCCACAACTAAAGCGTGTGTGAGGGTGGAAAGAATTGCTCAAGAAAAGAATCTGTGAGCTCCACCCATGAGGTGATCTATCCTTAGGGTAGATCCTTAAGCCAAATAGTGGCTCCCCCCCGAGAGAAAATGAAAACAACCTCAGCCTTATGGATTCTTGGATGATGTTGCTTATTTTAATTGGTTGGTGATGAGTGATAGATTTGCACTCATTTGAGGCCTATTTAGCTCAATAATTAGTGTCCTCAATGCCTGATAATTTCCTATTCTGATTATATTTTGATGATTTATAGTTATGAAGGCTAATGACAAGGCAAGGATGAATGTTTGAAAGAATGACAAAATATGTAAAATGAAGTGCAAAATATACTTTGATGATCGCCAAACAAGAAAGGTGGATCACCTAGTGAGCATGACCTTTCCCAAAGTGACAGTACACAACACTTGTGTTTATCAAGGCAGTTCGCCTAACTCTAAAAGAAAAGGTGACTCGTCGAATGAGAAAGGCGACCTTGTTGACCATGCCGAAAGCGACAGTGCAAGAAGAAAAATTGAAGGCTCGAAAGGCAAACTAAGGTGGTACTTGGAGATATGCCGAATGTGAAAGGCAGACTCGAACGAGCTCACTGACTGAGGTTCATACACCTGAAGCCTAGAGAAAGAGAAGGCGAGCTGAAGGATGATTGGCGATTTGCCGAATGAACTCGTCGAGCCCGACTAACATCACCCAAAGGGTAGCGTGTTGTGTTTTGGCTAAATTTTAGGAAACTATAAATAGCCCAAGGGATTTTTGGAGAGAGATATTTTGAAAATTAGTGGGGAAATTGTGAATATTCTAGAGAGAAACACTTTACTTTGTGAAGATAAAATAATGGTAGCAAAATTGCATCTATGATTTAGACACAATGAGACCTTCTTATTGAATCTCAACCACACTTCATGAATTTCTTCTCCCGATAGTTGATGAAATAATTTTATCTCATCCCTCAACTAAAGCATATGTGAGGGTGGAAAGAATTGCTCAAGAAAAGAATCTGTGATCTCCACCCATGAGGTGATCTATCCGTAGGGTAGATCCTTAAGCCAAATAGTGGCTTCCCCCCGAGAGAAAATGAAAACAACCTCAGCCTTATGGATTCTTGGTTGATGTTGCTTATTTTAATTGGTTGGTGATGAGTGATAGATTTGCACTCATTTGAGACCTATTTAGCTCAATAATTAGTGTCCTCAATGTCTGATAATTTCCTCTTCTGATTATATTTTGATGATTTATAGCTATGAAGGCTAATGGACAAGGCAAGGATGAATGTTTGAAAGAATGACCAAATATGTAAAAAGAAGTGCAAAATATATTGTGATGATCGCCAAACAAGAAAGGTGGATCACCTAGTAAGCATGACCTTTCCCAAAGTGACAGTGCACAACACTTGTGTTTATCGAGGCAGGTCGGCTAACTCTAAAAGAAAAAGTGACTCGTCGAATGAGAAAGGCGACCTTGTTGACCATGCCGAAAGCGACAGTGCAAGAAAAAAAATTGAAGGCTCGAAAGACAAACTAAGGTGGTACTTGGCGATATGCCGAATGTGAAAGGAAGAATCGAACGAGCTCACTGAATGAGGTTCATACACCTGAAGCCTAGAGAAAGAAAAGGCGAGCTGAAGCATGATCGGCGATTTGCCAAATGAACTCGTCGAGCCCGACTAACATCAACCAAAGGGTAGCGTGTTGAGTTTTGGCCAAATTTTGGGAAACGATAAATAGCCCAAGGGATTTTTGGAGAGAGAGATTTTGAAAATTAGTGGGGAAATTTTGAATATTCTAGAGAGAAACACTTTACTTTGTGAAGATAAAATAATTGTAGCAAAATTGCATCTATGATTTAGACACAATGAGACCTTCTTATTGAATCTCAACCACACTTCATGAATTTCTTCTCCCGATAGTTGATGAAATTTTTTGATCTCATCCCTCAACTAAAGTGTGTGTGAGGGTGGAAAGAATTGCTCAAGAAAAGAATCTGTGAGCTCCACCCATGAGGTGATCTATCCTTAGGGTAGATCCTTAAGCCAAATAATGGCTTCCCCCCGAGAGAAAATGAAAACAACCTCAGCCTTATGGATTCTTAGTTGATGTTGCTTATTTTAATTGGTTGGTGATGAGTGATAGATTTGCACTCATTTGAGGCCTATTTAGCTCAATAATTAGTGTCCTCAATGCCTGATAATTTCCTCTTCTGATTATATTTTGATGATTTATAGCTATGAAGGATAATGGACAAGGCAAGGATGAATGTTTGAAAGAATGACCAAATATGTAAAAAGAAGTGCAAAATATACTTTGATGATCGCCAAACAAGAAAGGCGGATCACCTAGTGAGCATGACCTTTCCCAAAGTGACAGTACACAACACTTGTGTTTATCGAGGCAGGTCGGCTAACTCTAAAAGAAAAGGTGACTCGTCAAATGAGAAAGGTGACCTTGTTGACCATGCCGAAAGCGACAGTGCAAGAAGAAAAATTGAAGGCTCGAAAGGCGAACTAAGGTGGTACTTGGCGATATGCCGAATGTGAAAGGCGGACTCGAACGAGCTCGCTGACTGAGGTTCATACACATGAAGACTAGATAAAGAGAAGGTGAGCTGAAGCATGATTGGCGATTTGCCGAATGAACTCGTCGAGCCCGACTAACATCACCCAAAGGGTAGCATGTTGAGTTTTGGCCAAATTTTGGGAAACTATAAATAGCCCAAGGGATTTTTGGAGAGAGAGATTTTGAAAATTGGTGGGGAAATTTTGAATATTCTAGAGAGAAACACTTTACTTTGTGAAGAATAATTTCTAGTTTTTGGCGTTTTTCAACTTTGCTCTTGAAATTGAAAAATTGAAGTTGAATTCAAAGTGGTTTTGCTTGTAATTGCTTAATTTCATGTCACCCATGGTTGCTTTCATGGAAGATATGATTTCTTTAGATGGCTGGCTAAAACCCCAAGATCTAGCGGTGCAATGGTGGAGTTGGGTGTTGATTTAATGTAGTGGTTATTGTGTTATGCTCTGTTTTGCTTTTGTTCATACATGAATTTGGGCTAACTAGCATGGGTTAACTTATGGGTTAAGGTTGCAAACTTAATTCCTACTTCCGATCTCCGGTCGATTATCGAAAGAGATTGATTGAAGTGGGTAATTAGTCTGATACTAGAAATTTAGGTTTAATGTTTGTAACTTGCTTGAAAATAGAGGTTATGGGTCGGGCATATTTTCCCCATTTATGCATCGAAAAAGAGAATAGATCAAGGTATTGGGTTGATTACATTGTCATATAGATGAGACTGAAAGGAGATTCTATGCAAGGATGGTATGAGATCAAAAGAAGATTAGCATCATTGAAGATGACCTAGTCTATTCATGAATAGTCATCACTATAGAGCAGCACAATTACCCATATGTGACATTAATTTTCAATCCCCGCACCCCTAGACTACTTGTTAATTCTTGAATTTTTTTCATAATTTTAGTTTAATTGTGACCATTGATAATCAAATCATTTTGTTAAATTGGTGGAATCATCCACCCACTTATACTTACTATTACAAATGAATGATTTTACAATTCAATTTCTTAACAGATTTCTCTATGATATACCATTCCCTTTGGAATTTGACCCCGACTCTTCGTTGGGTACTTTTATTGACGACGAGCGTTGTCTCTTTTAATTAGTTTTAAAAAATACATTTGAGTATTATCATTTGGCAAACATCACTAAAATTTTGGAGGTGGTGGTTAGCATCCTCTCTTGCTTTCCCACCAAAATGACCCTTCATCTGAAGAAGGTGTAGCATTGTATACTTGTAACATGTAACATGGAAGACAACATTTCCTACTGTGTGGTAGGCGAATGACTCACACTACACCATGCCCTAAGGGTTCCTCCTCATCATTTATAATCCAGTCACACTTTCATTATCGTCTATGTGGCTCATCATTTCATTGTTCACACAAACAAAAACAACACAAAACAAAGTAAAAAAGAAAAAATGGTGCACGTAAGTTTGTATCAAGAATCATTTAAAGGCAATCACTATTCAATCCTCGACTACGACTCTTTCTTTATAACGCTCAACTATACCTCACAATTAAGGTATAGGTGGTCATGTGCGAAAATAATACCCAACTTTATATGAGTCGGGGTTGAACAACAAGGATTATGCTCTATTGGATTTTAAATCCAAACCTAACTAGAACGATGCAATCTAAAACAAGAATATACAAATCGGGGCATTTAAGAACACAACATTTGATATAAATGTGAGTATCAGTATCACAAGATCAATACAAACGAGTTTCACCAAGTTGGAGACAACTAGGGGTGTGTGCATTTTGATGGAGTTTCAATCCAATAGGAAATGATTAATCAATTCTAAAATAGTCAATACATAGATAGCATTTGGTCTATACTATCTTCAACATTCTCTCAAACTATAAAATTTGTATATCTTGGGTTCCTCCGAACCACAAGACCATGCAAAATAAATACCACACATTGCTTGAGTGGGTTAGACTATCTCTATCCTAAATGACAAATCAATTAGATTAGAATATATCTAACTCTAATCCAATACCAATTTCTCAGTCCTCACTAGTGAAGTATAACTCAACTCTAATTTTCTCTATCAAGTTGAAATAGTGTTACAGAATTCAACCAATGTTTGCAACCATTGGTTTTTAGAATAAAATTTCAGGACAACAATAAATTCATGCATATAAACTTATTTTAGAACTATTTAATCACTACACAATAAGATCTACAACCACATCATGCACACACACCTCTAGCTAAAGATTTCAAAACAACAATAAATCCATGCATAACAACTTATTTTGGAACTATTTAATCAATGCACAATAAGATCTACAACCACATCATGCACACACACCTCTAGCTAAAGATTTAGTTGCTCATAATTAGAGAAATAGAGATTGTACCAACAAAGGAATGCTCTATTTCATTCATCATTAGGAACCAATTTCAAATCCAAGCTTGGAAGTGTACAAGTTTGAATTTTCTTCTTCAACAAGCAAGAGCTTCTACAATGTCTATTTTTTACTCTTTACTACAATAATGGTTCTCCATGGAATTATCCCCCATTGGAAGAAGATAAGAGTACTTAATTACACATATCCCAACTACGTCCTTGGAACCTCCAAAGAAAGTATTTTCCAACATTAAGTACAAAGTTGCCCCTGTACTTTCTTATTCATTTGTGTTGCACTAAAGGGATACCGTGCAGAAACGTATAATATTAGTTGTGGTGCCACTTCAATGCATCCCTTTCCATTCGGAACTGCATTTGGACCGGCGGAACGCCGATGCACAATTGTTCAGCATATGTGCTTCAGACAATTTCTTCTCTTCTAGCCGATGAAACATCGATCTTCTCATGCTGGACGTCGGTACCTCGCCAGTGTGTTCAGTAAATTTCCGCTCTAAATCCTTCAATCTTTATTTTACAAGTAAATTTTTGTACACGAGAGAACTAGAATCTAAAATTTCCTCCATTAGTATTAAAATATAGCAATAATTCATGAACAAAAGTCTAATAAGTTGATAAAATTCCAACTCATCAGTATCATCACTTAACAAAATATGTATGAGGTTAACATGAATAGATGGTTAGAGGTTGAACAGGCCATGACTATAATATCAAAAACTCATCAGTATTATCACTTAACAAAATATGTATGAGGTTAATATGAATAGATGGTTAGAGGTTCAATAGGCCATGACTATAATATCAACCATGTGAGTCAACAATTCGGTAGTATTTAGCAAGATAGCAAAGGTGTACACATAACGTGATTACGCAAAGTTTCATAACCATGGAACTTGTCTCTTACTGTGTAGATCTAATTTATGTTTATTAGTTAATTTATAAATATTTAAGTTTAATAAAATCTTAAATTAAACCTTGGAAATTCATCTCTTTCATGGCCTAAAATTAGTTTAGTTTAATATACGGTTAATCATAAGCCCTTGTGGAATTGTACAACTATGTACATTTGTGTATTATCTAGGAAAGAACAAAAATCTTTAATACCAGACTTTTCTCTCCAGACTCCACAACAACACCTTAAAACAAGAAGAAAAAAAAGTAAGTCAAGAACACAGTTATGCCAAAGAGGGCGGCGAAGGAGCTTCTTGCTCTAAGGTCTGCCCAAACTGTTGGGAAAACGCAGACAAGCACAAAAATATATATGGTAAAAGTGATGGAAATAAAATGAGAAAATAATGACACCAAGAATATTACGTGGAAACCTTTTAAAATAAGGGAAAAAACCACAGGCCAAGAGGAGCAACTGATATCACCGTTGGTACTAATATATCCTTCATCATCCAAAACACCAACAGAAATTAGGTGCAGACGAACATCAGGAGCATGTTTCACATTGTTCAAAACTAGTTTAGTTCCAACACTAGTTTCCAAATTGTACCAATACCAACAACCCTAGAAACAGTCTCATTACCCATACTCAAGGTTTCAAAATCAACAGGAGTATACGAAGAGAAAAAATCCTTCCTTGATGTCACGTGAGATGCGGACAAGCAATATTTATCATATTTGCATCAAGGACGGTAAGAAGATCTTCGGTGGTGACGGTGGCTAGGCAGTTTTCATTGCCATCTTCTTTAGTTTCCTCTTTGTTTTTGTTCTCCCTCTTCAACTTCCTGCAGAACTTTTTTGTGTGCCCTTTCATGCCACAATGATAGCACTCAATATCCTTAAGTCTGCCTTTGGATTTTCTCCTATTTTGCTCTCTATTCTGAGAACCACGAGTTTTGTTTCTCCCCTGGAGCCAGTTATCAGGACATCCGATGAAGAAGAACCTTGAGTTTTTCTTCTCATATCTTCGTTCAAGACACTACTCTTGATGGAATCCATAGAGATCACACCATCCGGAGCAGAATTTGACAATGAAGTTCTAAATGTTTCCCAAGAGTCTGGTAGGGAACCAAGTAGAAGCAAGCCTTGAATTTCTTCATCAAATTTGATGTCCATAGCAGATAATTGATTCATGATCCCCTGAAAATTATTCAGATGGTCTTTCATCGGAGAACCATCATGATACTTTAAACTCAACATCTGCTTTATTAAGAACATTTTATTGTTGCCAGTCTTTCGAGCATAAAAAATTTCAAGATGCTCCCATAGAGTTCGAGCATGTGTCTCCCCTGAAATATGGTTCAACACATTATCGTTAACCCATTGTCTAATGAATCCACAAACCTGCCTGTGCAACAGATTTCACTCTTCATCTGTTTTATTATCAGGCTTTACAGTGGTAAAGACTGGTTTGTAAAAATTCTTGACATAAAGCAAATCTTCTATTTTCCCCTTCCAAATGGCATAATTAACACCATTCAAAGTAACTATTCTACTTGTGTTGGTTTTCATCCTTTTTCCCAAAAAAATATAGTTATTGCAAACCAAAGTAAATATTTTTTTATGTGGAAGTTCAGACTGTGCTGCAACCACAGAGCATATTCAGATAAAACATTGGCTCTGATACTAGTTTGTTGGAAAAACGCGGACAAGCACAAAAATATATATGGTAAAAGTGATGGAAATAAAATGAGAAAATAATGACACCAAAATTTTTACGTGGAAACCCTTTTAAATAAGGGAAAAAACCACAGGCCAAGAGGAGCAACTGATATCACTATAGCAAGAAATTTTTACACTGTGTAGTCACGAATAAAATATTCAAAATGACTACTACACACTCAAAAGGAATAACACTCTTTTGATTTTCCACCTTACTAAAAATATCGCTCACACTCTATTTTTCTTCATAAACTATTTTCTTGTATAGTCTATGGAAACCTTACAGCTCTCTGTATTTTTCTTTCTCTGTGAATTGGTGTATTCTACAAATGAGCAAAAATGCTCTATTTATAGGAAGAAAAAACCATGCCTATGTCACTAATGACATAGACAAATATAACAAATTTCAAAAGAAGATTGCAAATCTTACCAATTTGCCAACCACCAATTTTTTATTTTCAACTCTTGCACCAATTTCTTTTTCACCAATTTGTTGTCACTATTCATTTTTAACAATTGGTAGCAAAAATTGACCAAAAAATATGGGATGGACTCCACACAAACTCCCTCAATGTGTATGGACACCATATACTATCTCTTATAAGTTAAAATAATAAGAAACCACTGAAAAAATACTTACATTTAACCCTTGAAAAACTTGAGAAAAACATGAACCCTAAGTGAGGATGAAAGGGATAGATTATTATTTTTTTTGCATCAAAGAGATCATAGGAGAGGAATTGTGTCTTGTTTATCTTATGAACAATCTGGAAAAAATATGTTATATATAATGTTTCTTGGGCCTTGATACTTGAACCATCCGACTTTTCATATATATAACAAGTTATTTTTGTCCAAACATTAGCACCTATTTGTTCAATTTGAATTTTGGCCTAATATTTCTTACACATACTTGTACTACATTTTCATCCTTATCTATTCCATTACATATAGACAGACTATATACATATATAAGTATCTCAAGTAATTATGATGTCAAAATAAATAACTTAACCATATAGAAAGTTCAAATATGTGGGACATTAATACTAGTAGGTAAAGCATATGGTCCATATTATTTACTTTCGAAACTTTATCGTTTAACTATTTATTTCACTTTTGTACCCATGAACACGTTTACTTTTATCTCAATTCGAATCGCCCTCTTTTCAAGACCAATTCAACTTAAGAGTAAGCATGCATGTGATATGGTCGTAATTGGCAATCTTTCACGTAGTGTCTTATTCAAACTCAAATAAATCTTAAAATACAACTCCGATTGACGAGCCGTTTGTTTAGATGGAAATGAGACTCCAACAACTTTATTTTATAGGTAATACCTCCTCTAATTCTTCATATATTGGGAGATATTCTCATTCAAAGTAACTTCATATATATATGTTGGATCATTTGAAGTGAATCTCCACTAGCCATCGCTTTTTACTTGAAATTTTTTTACTTTGACATAGAAATTTTGTTTAGCACTTTAAATACCTTAACATATATATTTCTTAAAACAATTAGTCATTTATATCCTCATTCTCACGATTTACACAAATTCTTCACCACGTGACTAGTCATATGATGTTAACACAAACGTATGGAGTATTACAAAGAGTTTTAAATAGCCTTGCATAATTTGTAGTTCTTGATTTTAGAGTTCACGTTCCAGTATTTCTCTCTCTAGTTTCCAAGTCTCGTGAAAAATAAATAACATCATTATTTCTTTCATCTTTCATCTTCAAAGTAATCTTCATAGATTCTTTGAATTATTATTCTTGTTGTTTATCTTCCATCATGAGTAGTTATATCCTTTATAATGGTTGTAAACCTAGTGCAGGTACGACATTCATAGGTTTTTGTGTGTTGCATGATTTTTGAGAATTAAAACATCAACTTTCCTGTCGTTACCTAGTGCGGATATAACGTTCATAGGTTTTTGTGTGTTGCATGATTTTCGAGAATTAAGATATCAAATTTTCTATCGTTCTCACTTATTGGTTGTGGTTGCAAACATTAACATGCACCATAATATATTTATCTTGCTTGAGAAAGAGGATTAAGATTTGGTAAAAGAAGAGAGCATGAACTCAAAGGGCTAACCTTTGTATAATAGATTGGCTTAGGGATATGTTGAATTTACATGGAATAATTAGTTGTTTTTATCAAAATAACTGATATAGTTGTGGAAACATCATATCGAGATAAATGAATTAAATTGTTAGGAAAGATTGAGTGATGGTTTAGGGGGTGAGTGCATAAACCATATTATCTATAATTGCAAGAAAAACGAAGTAGTGTGGGGGCACAACCTTAGTGCTTTAATCATATAGTTTTTTTTTAGTTATTGTATAAGATAGGGTTTGAGGGGTGCTTCATGTGATGTGACCTCATAAGAGGCTCCTCTTGTATGAGTTGATGAGGTCCTAAATTCGTCTTCACTTTTTTTAGTTATTGAATCGACCTTCACCTTACCTTATATGGTACATGATTCATTTCTCTGTTTTGAGATGTTCATAGTTGAGATATTTTGAGATGTTCATGTTCCCATCCATCTCTATGTTCCGATAGTTTTGTATAAGTAAATAAATGTACAGATGCAAATCCCCTACAATTACATTACTTGCTATTCACTGTCCCTCGACTTATTACTGCTCACTCAAGATACCTAGACCATATCCGCAATGTGTCTTTGAAAATACACATGGAAAAAACAGTCATTCTTTATTTTATGGGGATTTAAATTTAAACTCCACTCCACTGCCCCTATTCCGGTATATTTTGAAAAACATCTGCTGTCCCATCTTCAAAAGTGTCACTTGCAGCTTCAACTTAATTTTGAAAACCCCTTCTTCTTCTTATTTTAAATATAGGATCTAGCCAATCATGGCTCCAACTAACTTAAAACGACTAAATAGGTCAAAGAGTCGTGCAGAAACAACCACAACAGTCATTATCTGAATTCTGAGACTACACTCGAGACAAATGTTAGTCTGATCAGCATTCATGCACCAAGAAAAAATCATTTGATCTGTGCTTCGTCGAGAAACCACTTTTCTCATGAAATAAAAGATTCCTAAATTTGACACATTTACATCTGCTTGTGATCCAGCACAAGTTTTTCAGTTTCAAACCACCAACTAGCGATGTACATAGGGTTGTGAACCATAAGACATGGCTCCACCAACATATTGGGTATTTGCATCAGCACTGCCCTGAACCTGAAACATTACAAATAGGACACTTGTATTATAGCTAATTTAAAGTTTGGACAAAGCTTAAGTTGCATAGATGCCAACTAGCATGTGCTACTACTTTATGTCCTCTTTGTAGGTTAACAAGGAAAGTACCATTGATCAAAAGTCAAAACAGGTGGAACCAACTAAATAATAGTTCAGTTTAGTAGCCTTTTAAATAGGAAACTCCCTACAAAAGTACAAATTTTTGCTTCTCCTGAGGGCCAAAGGCAAGCATCTATCTATCTATATCCATACTATTCTACAAGTCGGAAAGCACAAAGTTAAGAGTTCAAAGACTAAAATAGCCCTCAAAAGTTGAATGGCTATATTGCTCTTCATAAAAATTTATTCTTTTGTGCAAAAATGTAAATGTACATTTATAAATATGACAAAAATAAAATATTGAAATAGAAGCATTGGAAACCCTTCGACACTTGAGATGACCAACTTTTAATAAAAACCATTTATTTTCCTGTGAAAGTATGTCAAAGATCACAGCAAATGAAAAGTCGTTCAAGAACAATAAAGAATATATACTCATGTCCTAAACAACATAGAGGAGAAGACTCCAGGATGGTAACATTGGTGGAAAAATAGAAAATGAGCATTTTGATTCTTTAGGCTCTGATGATGGTTTGAATGAGCCTTTATTTGGGTACCAAAACTACAATAACAATGATCATGTAATTTCTGTATTGATACTTATTTTCTAGATTTATTTGATGAAACTTTTTGTGGTGTGTTGTAATATTAATAAGCTTTTACAGATATTCCTTGAAGTTATCTTCATGATAATTACTTCTTCTTTGTTTTTGGGAATATTTGTGCTTTGTTTTCTGGGTTTGTATTTTTTGATACGTTTTATCAGTTGCAATCAATTCTGTTGGTAGGCTTATGTTGTGACAAGAAGATTTAGATTGGATTATGAACTGGAAATTCTTTGCATATAGGTATGTATGCTTGCATTGGACACTGCTATTTATCTCCAAGCTCTACAAGGGTTGCTCAGGAAGATGCAGGCATGTGAACACATTTTAATGTCATCCAGGGATTCCACATCACGAAGAGTAACTTAGGAGACGAAATGGAAGAAGGGGGCTCAGTTTCAACATGCGGATCCACATACGATCAGCATGATCAACATATGGACCGTATCTTGACCGTAAGTTAGATGCGGCTGGAACAGAAGACATACGGGACGCATAATCAACATTCGGGCCCATACATCAGACTGTATGTCCAAAGCTGGAAGTGTCAGACTCTATCCTCAGAAGCTACAACACACGAAGCCACATACGGGCCGCAGAATGCACATACCCCGTACCTCAGACCGTCCATCAAGATTCGGGAGATGCTAATCAAAAGACTGAGCAACATGTGGACCGCAGATTCCATCTACAGACCGCCCGTCAGGCTTGACTGCGCACTTGGGATAGTTTTGCAATCTTTGGAATGCCACTTTTGGTTATTTATATAAAAATAGTTAACCTAAAGGCTTAAGTCATCGACGGCCACTTAAAGTTGTCCGCATAATTCACTGGAACACCTCAACTAGAGGTGACAAAAATGAGCCCAACTATAGGTAACCCACCCAGCCCGCCCATTATTTTAAGAGTTGGGCTCAAGATAATTTGAATTGGGTTCAATCTCAACTCATTGAAGGTATAAATTACTATCTATTTATATCTTTTAGGATTTATCTATACATTTGTAACTTCTTTAAAAAAAAATCTTGAGTTGAAATTCAAATTGTGGTTGTAAAACTTAAATAACAATATATTAAAATTATTAAGATTAAGCGGGTTAAATTGGGCGAGTCAAGACCCAACCCGTTCTAAAGCCCATTTGAGTCCAACCCATTTGAACCCAAAGTAAACTTGGGCGAGTCAAGACCCAACCCAATTTCTATTTCAACCCATTTTAATATCTCCAATTTCAACCCAGCCCACCCATTTGACACCCCTAACCTCAACTAAGGCTTGTACCTATTGAACACCTTATTTGTTCAAAAGTGATGCCAATTAGACACAAAACGCTGACATGTCAAAAAACGTGTGCATCAGTCTCCTAAAGGGCGTAAATCAATTTAAAATATTTTTTTTCTTTTTCTTTCCAACTTATACACCTAAATAAATAAATAAATAATAATAATAATTAATTAAAAAAAGGAAAAAAAGAAAAAGAAGGAACGTCTTCTGCCATCTTCAACTATTTCATCTTCGTCCATCTTCAACTGTTCCAATTTCCATTATCTCTTTACCTACACCCAGCTCTCTCTCTCTCTCCCTCTCCATTTCTCCAATTCTTCTTCTGCTTTTTCCTTTTTCTTTTTTTATGTAGATCTAATTATAGTCTCAAATATTCCGGTGAAGGTCCATTATTTCCAATGAAAATAATATTTGAGTGAAGCAATAGATTTTTTTTCCGACAAAAGTATTCTTGTAATTGTGATAAATGATTACTGGTGAAAAGAAAATGAAGACAATGAATGGAAGGTGTAATGCTATTAAAATGAAAGGTGAATAAGGGGTTAGCTTAGCTGGACATCGGTGTCGGTGAAAGGAATAAGATTCGATGAAGAAGAAGAAAGGGAAGGCTTTTATATACTGACGATTGAGATGCAGCAGCCCAGTGGAAAGGGAAATTAGTTCTGATGGAGAAGATGAAGAAGAAGGGTGGGGGTAGGGATGGGTTAATTCAAAAATAATTTTTAGTTTTTCTTTTTAAAATTCCTTTTGAATTATTTAAATAAAATTAATACAATCAACATGTGTCCTCATTTCATTGGTCCATTTGGTATGTTTATGTGTTTGAGATGCACGCATGCTTGTCTTTTTATTGATTATTATTTTGTGTCAAATAGGTATAAATTTGTTAAGATTTTTAGTGTTCAATAGGTACGAGGCTACGTTAAGGTGTCTAAGTGAAATATGCAGACAACTTTAAGGGGCCGCATATGACTTAAGCCTAACCTAAAACTATAAATAGCAGAGAAAAGCTCATTTAGACTTGAACAATTTTAATTTGATGAGATATACTCTTGAAAGAGTAGAGCTATGCCTAGGGGTGTCAAATGGGCGGGTTGGGATGAAATTGAAGATACTAAAATGGGTTGAAATAGAAATAGGGTTGGGTCTTGACCCACCCAAATTTACTTTGGGCTCAAATGGGTTGGGATTAAATGGGCTAAAAAATGGGTTAGATCTTGACCCGCTTAATCTCAATAATTTTAACATTTTGTTATTTATGTTTTATTTATAACCACAATTTCAATTTCAACTCAAGAAGATTAAAAAAAAACAAGTTACAAATGGAGAGATAAATCTAAAAGATATAAAATAGATAGTAATTCATACCTTCAATATAGAAACATACATTACATCAATGCAAATAAAGAGTCTTAAGACGGGTTGAAGTTGAAGATTAAATTGGGCTCAATTGGAGATTATTTTAAAATGCGTTGAGATGGAATCCAATTCAAGTTATCTTGAACCCAACCCATAAAATTTTGGATGGGTTGGGCGAGTTACCTATATTTGGGCTCATTTTGATACCCCTAGCTATGGCCTTTGTTGCTGAAGGATTGCTTGATTGAGGAATCATTCCTCTTGAGGGTTATCTAGAGAGATTGCTTGCATGAGAAGATCTTCCTCCTGAGGCTTATCTAAGAGATTAGGTGCTTATTTGGTTCTATCGATTGGGGGTTTATATACCAATTAATTCATTATTGTGTCAATCTATCAATCTTTTTATAAAAAAAAATTGGTAATAAGTATTATTCAGCATTAAGGGTATGCTGGCCACCTCCAAAAGTGTGCTTACATAGATAGCTAGTTACAATAAGCCTAGGAAATCCACTATTTGTATTTCATTTACCATACATTACTCTTTACACCAAAAACATAAAGTAGAAATGCATTTCCCTTTGATCTTTTGAATGGAGTTTGATTTTCCTTTGAAAATTCTCTCATTCCTTTCCTTCCATATGGTCCACCATATGCAAGCTGGGACAGTTTTCCACCATCTCTTCTGGCTTTTGCTTCCTCCCCTTCTGATCCAGCAACTCAATATATCAGCAGTGTGCTCTGGCATTGTCCAGCTTTCCCCAGCTAAGGTAATGAATAGGGACCAAACTTGAGAAGTTACCTTGCAGCGGAGGAAGAGGTGGTTGTTTTGTTTCATTGGGTTCCATAAAAGAGGGCATATGGAATCTAAATGAAATTTCCTTTCCTGTAATGGCTCGTGGGTGAGACATGCCTTCCTTACTACCAGCCAGGAGAAGCATTTCACTTTAGTAGGTGCCATGCTTCTCCAAGTCGCTTTCCAAAGTCCTCTATCTCTTTCTGTCATCTCTAGAAGGCCCCTTTTGTTGACACTGTTGACTGAGAATTTGCCGTCAGTGTTGTGCCTCCACTTGATGATGTGAGGTTTATTGGTAGTCCCTGTGAAGGTTCCTATTCTACCAAGTAGAGCAGCCACTCTTTCAACCTCCCAATCATTCAAAAACCTTCTAAAAATTAGGTTCCATCCTTGAGTTGTCCAGATCTTCTCTATTGTGTTATTTTGGTTGGTGTTGATGTTGAAGAGGCTGAGAAAGCGTCTTGCAAAGTGCCTTGACAAAAGAAGATTTTTTGGCCATTGCCAACTTGGAAAGTAATGTCCTCCCCCAGGTTGGTCCAAAGAGACCTGATTGTCCTCCATAGTCCAACTACATAGGTGTCAGTGGACTCATCAGTGCACCACTGCCCATTTTGTCTGTACTTCTGTTGTATTACATTCTTCCACAGGGCTAGACTCTCTTCCGCATATCTCCACAACCATTTCTTGAGCAGGCTGTTGTTTTGTAGCTTTAGGTTTCTAACCCCCATACCTACATGCTCCTTACTCTTTTGCACTATGTTCCATTTCACTAGATTGTAACCTTTATGCTCCTTTTTGCCATGCCATAGGAAGTTTCTTCTCAATTTATCTAGGACTTTGAGTACTTTAGGAGGCATAGGAAAGAGAGACATCACATATGTTGGTAATGTGTCTAGCACAGAGTTTATTAGAATTAACCTGCCTCCTAAAGATAGATATTGTCCCTTCCACATAGCAAGCTTCTTTTCTGTCTTCTCAATGATGTTGTCCCAAATCTCTAATGCCTTGTGTTTAGCACCCAATGGAAGTCCCAGGTTAACAGTTGGCAATTTTCCCACTCCACATCTTAAAATGTTAGCTAGAATCTGAATCTGAGTGACTTCATTGATAGGAAAGATGTTGCTTTTTCTCCAGTTTATCTTCAAGCCTGAGATTGCTTCAAAGATGACTAGCATTAGTCTCAAAAAACTGATTTGCTCACTAGTAGCATCACAAAAAACTATTGTGTCATCTGCATAAAGTAAATGGCATATCTCTAACACTCCCGCTGTCCTGCTCCCCACTCTAAAGCCTTTTAGCCATCTCCTTTGTATTGCAATCTTCATCATGCTATTGAGGCCTTCCGTGGCTACGATGAAAAGAAAAGGGGATAAGGGGTCCCCTTGTCTTAGCCCTTTTTCTGCTAAAAAAAAACCAATTGGTTCTCAATTTACCCGAATTGAGAACCTGGTGGTTTTAATGCAAAAACTTATCCAGTTTAGCCATCTTTTTCCAAAACCCATTTGCCTGAGGATGTTGAGTAAGAACTTCCAATTGATGTGGTCAAACGCCTTTTCAATGTCTAATTTGCACATCACCCCTAGTTATTAGCCTCTCAATTTGGTGTCTACACACTCACTTGCCACCAAAGTTGCATCCATGATTTGCCTTCCTTTAATAAAGGCCATTTGATGAGGGTTTATTAGCTTATCTATCACTCTCTTTAACCTTTCAGCTAGTACTTTTGCAATGATCTTGTACATTCCAGTGATAAAACTTATTAGTCTGAAGTCTCTCAACTCGGTTGCACCCACCTTCTTTGGGATAAGAGCTACAAATGGGGCATTGAAGCTCTTCTTGAAACCTGTTGCGAATGGAAATTCCGTAGGGTAAGTAGTATATTTGACTTCAACATTTCCCATAAAGCAATGAAGAATGACGTTGGGAATCCATCAGGGCCTGGGACCTTGTCAATGGCACACTTTTAAGCCCCTCTAATATTTCATCCTCTTCAAATTGACTTTCCAGCCACATCTGCTCTTCAGTGGAGATCCTGATATTCCCTTGGAATGTGAAATCCGGTCTCCTATTCTCAGACTCTTTGTAGAGTTCCTGATAAAAGCTCACTATGGATTTTTTTTATTTCTTCAGGATTATTAACTTCAGCCCCTTCAACTTTAAGGATGTCAATGGAGTTCAATCTTCTGTGAGCATTGGCTATTCTGTGGAAATACTGTGTTTTTGCCACCGTTTTTGATCCATTGTACCCTGGATCTCTGTCTCCAAGCAATTTCCTCATTTCTGGACACCTCTTTAAACTCCATAGCCAGCTGAATTTTCTGCAGTTGTTCGTCATCTGTCAAAAGTTTGAGATCCTGAATGGATTTGAGATTTCTCACTTGTGATGGAATCAGATCTTTCCTTTCCTTCCCGTTGTACTTGTTGGCTTTGCTCCATTCTTTGAGCTTGACTTTCAATTGACTAAGCTTAGAAGCCAATTGATAATCAGGTTTGCCTGTTGCATTGAAGTTGCTCCACCATTCTTTCACCTTGTCTATGAATCCTTCCTCCTTGAGCCACCAATTTTCAAATTTGAAATATGATTTCCTATGTTTCCAATCACCACAGGATAGTAGGATGGGGTTATGGTCTGAGCCAGGTTGTAGGAGAACACTTTGGATGATTTTGGAGAAACTCTCATTTCATTGGGAAGAGAATAAGACTCTTATCTATTCTTGTGGTACAACTGTGATTTTGACCTCCCTTCATGTGTAACTACCTCCGAAAAGAGGAGGATCCAGTAACTCAAGATCATTTATGCATTGGTTGAAATCAGCCATGGCTCTGGTTATTCTATTATTGTTTGTCCTTTCAGAGGGAAATACGGATACATTAAAGTCCCCACAGATTACCCAAGGCCCTTCACATATTCCTCTAACAGATGAGAGCTCCCACGAATTCATTCAATGCGTAGACAGATCGGGGCCGAAATTGGTATGGTACCTAGAAATATCATAGGAGAAGAATGAAACGACTTTCGAACCATCACACAGATTCCAACCTCTTTCATTTCTGTCACACTCTGCATATACAGCAATAAGATACCAAGTCAAGTCTTGGTTGATCCCAGATAGTTTACAAGTGAGCATCTGACTACTGCCAGTGTCAATGAGCTCCCCTTTCCATTACCTCTTGTCCCATAATACAATGATTCCACCACTTCTACCAATGGAGTCCATCCATACCCCTCCAACCCATCTATTTCCCCAAAGTTTCTGAAAATATTCTTCCACTGTCCCCCATAATTTAGTTTCTACGAATACATAAATATTTGCTCCCCACTGATGAACTAAGGATTTTATTTGTCTTCTTTTATCCTCATTGTTCAACCACCATACATTCCATGTTAAGATTTTCACCTTCATGATTGCATTGTGGTTGTAGTCCTCCCCCTGCTTCTTGATTCACTTCTTGGGTCCCCATCCTTATATCTAATTTCACAAATTAGATTCCCGACTTCCTTTGGGACCTGTTGGCCGTTGTTGTTTGGCTCAATTGTTATAGCTAGAGTCTTTCCTAATCCCCTTCTTTAGTCTAATTTCATAAACATAGCTTCTGCTTTTTTGTGACAACCATTAAGCAGTACTCCAAATTCTTTGTTGAGCTTGATGATGTTGCTTTGCACCCATTCTGTTGATCAGGCCTCAACCTCCCTACTGCATTCACTTGAGTCCGATTGAATTGGAGTGGGTTCATCACAGTTTAGCAATTGTGTGTCTAGAATCTCCCCTGTGTTGTCTACCTCGTCACTTGCAATCAAAGGCATTGAGTTGTCATGAGAATTTTCCAGTTCTGTCGTTGGAATTATGCTTCGATCCTTTTTATTGCCATGGAATGTACTCTCCAGTTCCATGCAAGTGTCAATCTCTCCCTTGTGCAGATATTCAGATGTTATGTTCTGAAAGTTTTGAGCTACAAAAGGCTCTTGAGGAAAAATCTTTGTTGGTCCAGAAGGTTTAATTTTTGGCCCACTTATAGAGCCCAAAAAAATCCTCCTCCTTCAGTTGCCCTAAATTTTGCTTTTCAAAAAGAGGTGGACCCCCTCTTTTGAAAGTGTTAGACATGGGTGTATCAGCTTTCCCCTTTCTTTTTCTAGCATAAAGATCATTGTTGACCTTGGTGCATTCAAAGCATGACCTTTTTTCCATGGAAGGTCCACATCCAACATAATCTTGAGGCAGAGTAGGTTGTACCTCTCTCGAGAGGGTCGCCGTTCTCTCTCTTCCTAAGAGTTGTTTTCTCCTTTCTCCAGTTACCAGTGGGTTGTCAGTTTTCGATGGGTCGCTAGTAGCTCCGGCCAGATTGGGAGGGAGATCAGATCTCCATCTCCGACATCAATGGTTACCGGAATCTTCTCTCGCAGTCCCTTGACACGGATCCTGGCCCATCGAAGGTGGATTTTTATCCCCGTCTCTTCTTCCGTTTACAGCCATCCACCACATCTATCCCCGATCTCCCTATAGGTGGAGTTGGACCAAAGATGCAGCGGAAGACCAACCACTCGAATCCAGATCTAGTCAAGATTTGAGCTACTAGGTAGGGTTACGACAGTTGGTGACCACCATTGTAGCATCAACTGTCTGTTTTGCCTCTTCCAGTTCCCTATCAGAACATGTTCTGCCACTGTTCTCGAATAGAATTCGAAAAAGAATTTAGATTCATCCATGTCGTATACTTGAACTCCCTAGGCTCCATTCCAAGTTTGTTGAGCCCATCTTCTGATGTCGTTACGAGTTGGAGTGTTTTCAGCTCCTGCGAAACTCCCCACCAAGCATTTGTCAAGCAGGCCTTTTTCCTCTGTGTCTCTCTTAGTCCATTTGTTCTTGAAAAGCATCTCTTTGTAGCTCTTCTCCCCTCTAGTTTGATTAAGGAGTCTAGGCTGCTTGTTTGTGATTAATGTTGTACGATTTCTATCAATGAAATTTTCTAATTTTGCAACTAGAACATTCCATCCCTCATTGAATGTGTTCTCTAGCAAGATAATTACTGCTCTGTCATTTCCTTTAGTAGTAATCACTGAGACGAATCTTCCATATTGATTGAACTTTTGTGTTAAGAAAATGTTTGTTGTGTTATCTTTGCATTTTCAAGACTTGAAGGTTTTTCCTCTGTTCTCCGATGCCTCCTTGAGCTTTTTGCATATCCAAGGCATGGCTCCCTTGCTGAGTATCAGTCTGCTCATGTGGTATCTTGCACTTTCAATCCAATCATACCAGATCCCTGATTTGGATTTAGATTTTGTGATATCATAAGATTTTCCCCCAAGGCAGAAGAAGATTATGTTGTCCATGAAACAAGTAGGTTGAGATGAAAAAGGGTGGGTATTAGATGGCGGCTCTGGTGGAGAAAGTCCACCGGAGAGGGGAGAGGTTGGTTCCAAAAGGGACCTCAGTTAAGGGTCATTGGGGAATGTGCCTAGGAGCTTTTTTGCTATTTGTTTCATTATTCAGTCAATTGCTTGACACCCTTTTCTATCTTTTATTATTGTTCTTAGTTTTAGGATTTTGTTTCTGTTTTCCGCATTGCATTATTTGGTTTCAAAATTGTCTCAATATTTTTTTCTTTTCAAAACAAGTAATTTTGTATTTATCAGCACATTACGCATATAAGTAGGAAGCCTTCTGGTAAAAAGTTCAAAGACCAAATTGTCATTCAAATGTTGAACAACATTTTTGCCCTTCAAGTAAGCACTACTACGATTATATTTTTGTAAATTATGTAAACAAACACTTTAAAGTAAAATAAGAAATAGGGTTAATTCCTACCTCACATTCATAGTATGCATTAAATTTAAAAAATTGCTTTTAGTAACTGTAACCCCAACATTAACTTTTTCTTAGAATTGAATTTATTGTTCTTATATTAATGTACAATGTACGTGTTAGCTTGTATTAATGTATATATACCCGTTTGACATTATAGTGAAGAATCTATAATGTCACTTCGATGACTTTTCTACTCCCCAACTAATACTTGCGAAAAATCAGCCGATCTATTCATGGAAAATCCATTTACAAACTATTCTTCTTTGATCTCTTTTCAAAAAATTATTTGAGAAATGGTTATAATTGTTGTTTTAATATTAAATTTTAATGTTAATCCTCTGAAATGATACTTTTTTCATATCGAACCATGTTTAACACTAGATCAAATAAGACTCTCATCCCAACTAATAATGATATTTTTGAGAAGCAATCCAGATAAATTATAACTCTGTGAAGATTGTAAAAGTGCTATTGTGAAATGGTACTACAAGTTGGCTAACTAGCATCTGTTTTGATCCCTTTCTTTGGAATCAAAAGTGTATGTTTACATCTCATTGCTAATATGTTTTGATAGTTGACCGATGTCTTCCGATCATTGTTGTACAAAAATATAAACAATCATTGTAAGTTTAGGTTGGTATTGGGATACTTCAGACACTAATGGTAGACTTGAATTTAATACCCTCCTTGTTTCACTTTGTTTGTCATAGTCTGACTTGGAATAAAGTTAAATAAAGAAAGAAAAACTTTTGAAACTTGTCTTTGAAATATGTCATAACTGTATGACAAAAACTCTCGAAACTTGTTGGTGTTAAACGTATCATGATGTGTGTGGTTGTAAGAGCTTTCCACTGAGGAGACATATAGGAATGAATCATTCTTTTTTGGGACGGATACTTATAAAAAAATAGTGCCAAACAAACTGAAACAAAGCAAGTAGTTCCCTTTCTTCTTCTTTTTTGATGAATGTGGTGTCCGGACCTGCTTTCGCGCACCTCGACTAAATCCACAGGATACCTGCCACCTCCCACCAGCAACAGGTACAAGATAACTTTGTCCACCAAGACTAGAACGGATGGGAAGAGTCACATAATGTTTTTTGTGTCTGCTGAGTTTTGAACCTGAGACCTCAAGATTCTCAACCACTTCATTGACCATTAGGCCACACCCTTGGATGCCAAGTAGTTCCCTTTTAAAATGAAGTGCTTCTAATGTATTATGTATTCGTCAGTTTTAACATCCATTTTATGGATATTTATGAACCTTAAAGATTTTAATGAAAGATCAAACTATGTATAGACAATGCTTTAAAATTGAAATTAAAATGCTCCTTTTTGGATTCTCTTTCTAATAATTGGTCCTTCAAGTTTGACACCTATAATTCGAAGAACAATATGCAACTGTTATCTCCAGAACTATATTCATACAACTTGATATTTCTACAAATGACACCCACATTTTAGTAACAGTTTCAAAACTTTTCCTTCAAGTTTGTCACCTATAATTTCTTATTATTATTTCTACAAATGACACCCACATTTTAGTAACAGTAGTTGTACTTTCAAGAGGATACTAATATCACAACAGATGTATTAGTCACATCACAGAGCAACAAAGACGTCATAATAAGCTATACATACAACATCAATAAAGAAATATTAGGTCACATACTTGAACTTCATCAACAGTAGTATAAATACAAATCTTACCAACCTAAATAAATAATAAATTCTTTTTTTTCGATTAGTTAAACTACTATGTTGCTTTAATAGGATCCTTAATTCCTTATTCATCATTTTGAGCTTATATTTTGTTATCATTAAATGTTTTGTATCCCATGCACATGTTCAATTAATATTTCAGTCAGATTGAAAAGTTTGTACTTACTAAAACTAAATACACGTGTTCACAAGCTAGTGTATCATTATAAGCATAGAAGTCCCCAGGTATGATTTGAACAGGCAATGCCATCTTTTTTTTCCAGAGCAACTATCACAGAGTCATTACATATATGAAAATCTTTCTCACGTAAAATCACTTATGATGATCTATTTCCTACCTTTTTTTATGGAGAAAGGCTGGTCTAATTCCTGATGTAAACTAATCAAGTGAAGAAAAGGGAAAAGAAGGCAAAGTGACCATGGAAACAATCGTCACCAAGCAAGCAATATGTAAAAAATCCTTGAGAGCTGTTGCTTTTTTATGATAAAAGAAATTATTCTCAAAAATATGTTATGGTATTAGAACAAAAAATATTTTTCCAGTATTCCCCCAGAAATCATCTTTAACGTGACCATATCGACTTAAAACACCTTCATGTACCAAGAAGCATAAAAGATGTTATCATTGTCCTGACATCCAACAGAACACAGTAATAGACAGACTACAAAGGAAATTATTGAATCTGGATGGTAGAAGCATACAATTTTTTAAGTGCACATAGAACAAGTAGGAAATTCACCTATTCTGCTTATGCTAATTTAGCTCATTGACAGGCAACAGACAGGAAACTTACATGGCAGAGAGGAATCTGAATTTTCTAAAGCATTGAAGGAACAGTAGGCAAACAACAAATACTTAAGATCCCATGCAGCATTACATCTCATTGCTGCCACACTAATAGAATTTCTTTTTAAATTTCTTCATGCAAAATGTTACAGAAACTATTAAATCAAAACTTACTAGAAGCTAAAACCATTTTAGAATGTAAGAGAGATGTAATTACAAACCTGATGTACAGCATAAGGCGCAGGGTACAGATTCTCTCCATATCCTGTTTCAGGATTTCCATAATTGGCAGAATATGTAAAATCTGGAAGGATAAATCACAATTTCTATTTTAATTAGTTGAGTGTACTATGAAGTAGATAATAATGATAAACACTACAGGAGCAGCAAACAAGTGGTTTGAATTACTTGGAGTTGCTGCAGAAAACTGGCGGTTTAAATTACTTGGAGCCGCTGCAGCCGCTGCTGCCCTTGCCCTCTTCTCTGCATTTGCAAGCTCAGCATGTAGTTTCTCAATTTCAGAAGCCACAGTAATCTTATGTTTCTCCATTGCTTGACTATATTCAAGGTTGCTGGTGTGCATCTTTTTTTCATAGTCGATAGCAGCCCTGCTCATGTACACAGCAGAAAAAAATCTCCAAATATCACCAAGGGTATGAGAGCTTGAGAAACAACAATACAAGAACAAATGCATGCATGTGATGCAGAAATGACCAAAATGGCAATATGAACTATAAAGGGGCTCATGTCACAGCAAAGCTACTATATCTATGATGTGGCTTTTCCATTGCAGTGTCCATTGATATCATAGAAATGTGGCCTTGACGCATGATCGCCACAATTATTTTTTTATGATGGTGGTGTGCAGCCAGGTTGCGTGCACATCGACTGTTTCACTGCGGCCAGGTTGCATGCACATCGACTGTTTCACCGAGTACCTGCTCCTTCCCACCAGCACAGGCACAAGTACATAGTAACTCTACCCACTAAGGCTTAAGACAGATGGGAAGAATCAACTAGTGTTTCTTGCCACCACAGGGATCTGATTTGAACCTGAGACCTTAGGGTTCTCAACCACTTCATTGACCACTAGGTCACACCCTTGTAATCCATTCTTATTGTTTGTCTTTCTTAAAACTTATGATCTCATTTCACACAGATAAGCAAAGGTCAAGAAGTGTAGTGGGGATAGTCTTATAAAACTACAAAAAGGTTGTGCGAACATGTTCACAGAAAAGGAATACAACACGAAAATATGTGATGGTGATTGGTCATCTCAAAAGAAATAAATGATAGATGACTATATAGCAGCATATCTCATTTAAGATCCGTTTTTGCATCCATATTATCTTCAAAATTTACATCCTTCTATCTTTTTCTTACCTAGCTACTTTTTAGTTTAGATAGCACCCAGTTGTCCTATTGCAAGCATTTGCATAAAACACAAATAATTGTTTTTTTGTTTTGCTATCAAAGCTACTTAAATTATTTTTATTGAAATCAGCCTGATCCTTTCGCATATTGCATTGAGACATATCTTCTTCACAAAGGAACCCGAGGGTTTGGCCTAGTAGACAATGAAATGGTTGCAGCCTTCATAGACCATAGTTCAAATTCCAAAAGGCAAAAAAGCTAGGTCATTTATCTCCTTAGCCTTGGGTGAGCAGAAGCACCCCCTACTTTTGCAGGTCTAGCACAAGCCTCTCGGTCACCAGCATTACAAGAAGTTAAATTAATCTTTGTAACACATGGGCCTCCAATTAAACACTACAAAATTGATCATAATGAATACAAAGAATGTTTATATTGCTTGGGTTTTTGATAAGTAAGTTTCCTCTGTCAAGCAAACTCATGTTGCAGCAAGTGCCATTGATTTGTCGTCAAAACAAAACATGACATCATACAGTGGAATAGGTAGTAGTAGGTTACCTTCCTCGTTGAACTTCCTTATGCATGGACTCAATTTCGGTTTTGATTACGGGAAACTGCTGTAACTCCGAACCAACCTTGACGAGATCTTTCTCCATGTTCTGCAATTTGGCAGTGAGCTCTTTACGGTCGTCAACTAGGCTCTGAATATCGCTCCTAACCCGAGCCATCTCTACTCTAAGCTCATCGAGTATACGAACATCGGACTCCTTTTTCCGTGCCTTGTCATAAACCTCACGGACTTCAGCATCCCTTTCGGTCTTGACGGTTGCGGCTCTGGAAGAGAGAAGACGGAGCTCCTTCTGGATGGCGGAGAGGTTCTGGTTAAGAGAGACGTGCGCGCCCGCTAGATGGCGGTTTTCCTGGAGCAGGGTTTCAATCTCGTGTTCCTGAGCCGCTTCCCGGTCATCAATTAAGACTGACGGGTGAATACCGGGTTGGGGTTGGGGTTGGGCTTCGGGTGGTGGAAAACGGCGGCGAGAATCGTCCGGTAGTGCTGTTGTATAAGGGGCGTGGCGGCGTTTTCGTCTCTTCATGACCACTGCACAGATGGAAAAAGACACCTCGCTGGTGTAAACCAAGAGAAAGAATTTCCTTAGTTCTTTTTGTTTTTTCTTTTGGTAAAAACAAGTGTACTTGTATTAATTTAAGGAGAAGCTTAAATGACAAAAAAAACTCTTTGGTTTATTCATATTAATAATTATTATATATTTCCATTTGAAAAAAAAATATTCATTCATGTCATTATTTGCTAACTAGAAACAATTTTGTTGCAAAATCACTTTTTACACGTGGTCAATTATGATTCGGTCATGTCATTAATAAAATTATTTTTTAAAAAAGAAAAAAGGCTCAAATATGTCATCCAACTTTGAGAAAAGACTTACTTATGATTGTCTCAAACTCTCGGTTATTCTACAATGTGACACTGTTTGTTTTTTAGCAAGTACAATTTCTCAACTCATGTGCATGGTTCATTTGGTGTCACCTTGTTTCTAGTAATTTTCAAAGATTATTTTTGGTGTCAAACTTAACGGTTAAATCGATAATCGAACTGATAACGACCAATAACCAATAAAATTATCTCAATGGTTCTATAATGGTTTAGCATGTCTACAAACTGATTATCGATAAGTCAAATTGATAAACTTCAAAACTAAACTGAACTGACCGATACACAGCCCTAATGTCATTCATTAAAAGTTTGGTTCATTTATGTCATTTTAGTTAATAAATAATGATATGAATGAGCCTTTTGTAACACCTCATAAATTGAAAAGTTGAGTTGGAAAGAAAAGTGCAAAAGAGTGTGCTCGTACAAGTTTAAACGAGGACAAGTACGGACTGTACAAGGTCCTACAGTCCGTACAAGGCAGTCGAGGTCTTGGAAGTTGGAATTTTTTGAAGTCTCTGATAGGATTCCAAGAGCCGACTGGACGGCTCGTGAATGGTTGTACGGGCCGTAACACTTGGTCATGGAGTGATGTTTGGGACTTAGAAGAAATTATTGACTTGGGATGTACGAGAGGTCGATGGCTCGTGGAAGGGTTGACGGGTTGTGGCTCTAAGTTCAGAATCTTGATCTCAAGTATCTTGGTCTACAATTGACCAGTACGGTTTGTAGGAGCTTGTACGGATTATACATGGGTCCGTAGGGTCAATTCGACATATTTTAGTTCAGCGTTATTTGGATATTTTCCTACCCTTTTAATACCTAAACTATGTTGTTTATAGATTATTCCTAAGTCCTATAACTAATTTTACTCTTCAAAATTCTCCCATTCCCTTTCATTCTCTCAAAATCCTGAAAGCTCACAAAGTCTTCTTCTCCAAGGATTCTCTCTAGGTGATTTAGGGTTTCTTCAAGCTTTTAAGTCTCCTCTTTGAAGTTCAAGGCTAAAGTTCATTAAGGTATGTGGGAAGTTCATCAATGAATTCATTTTCATCCATTGAATCCTAAAGAATCCTCTATTTATCTTTCCTATGATTCCAACCCAAATTCTAGGATTTTGCATGATTTCTTATGGGTTCAATTATTTATGAATAAATTCATTATATTTGATCTTATTTGCATGATTTGATCTAAATTACATGTTTTTAATGATTTTCACATGAATCCATGCCACAAGAATGTTTTATGATTTTGAATTAAGCTTGAAGATATGAATGCATTATGAATCGAGGAATTTATGGATCAATGATGCTTTTAGATTGAGTATCAACATGTTTTATGAAAAGGTTGCTTCCATTTGAAGTATTCTCATTATGAAAAGAGGATCATGATTTAGATGTCTTAAATAAGTGTCTTTACGAGTATGTTATGAAATCATGATTTTGAAAGGATCTATTCTATATATGTTATGAAGTTTACGATTGAATTGGTATTACTATATTCTTACCATTTCAAGTATTATGGTTATGATATTATTATGCTTATTTCTATTGGGAGTTTACTTAGAACCGAGTGGACTTTGTGATGGAGGCTCACCCGTTAGTAGAGGCAGAGTTCTTTACTAGCAATCCCCTTGTCCC